>JABUQX010069742.1:0-12515 GCA_015478945.1 Trachelipus rathkii | reverse complement strand
CAATACCCTCACTGATCAAAACACACCTTCGCTATAGTCTTCAGTAAACGAGCGGCACTTCTCCTCAGAAGCTCGTCACCTTGAGTATGTCTCACATTTTTTTTTCATCCACTTATGTCAGACATATTCAGTTCCGACCAACCTCACTCTGACCGCTCCTCCCGCATGAAAATCACTCATTTTCGGCCTTACCCCAAACGTCGACTACAACGCCTATCGCACGTGCCAGTACTACTGAGATCGCACTCACAAAACTCTCTCTCAAGCTGGAGTGCCCAAACTCCCTGATAGAGAGAAACTATCTGTTGCGATGTCTCTCTAAGGAATCTCCTCTCCGTTCGTACCTGCATCTTCCGTAAGCTGTCTTCCTCAATCTTCCCACCGCCTTCCCACCCTTGGCATTGAGCTTTACGCAAAACGGTGCTGGCCCGATTTGTGTGCCTGATTCGAATGCCGATGTTAGCAACTTGGTGTCGCACTTTTGCCTTCCCCTGCCAGCGTTTAAAGGTCGCTGGAAAAGCGACCGTTGAACAGTCATCAAGCTACGAAGAATCCCACGCCCTAGTCAACTTTTCCTGGGTAACCATCGCCATTGGTGGCTCGCTTTTAGAACCGTGTCCACGTCGACATCGTTGAACCTCTTCCTCCTCCCGAGGTAAAAAATACATTCTTACGTGCATAGATCGGTTCACACGTTGGACTGAGGCTATTCCCTCTCCTGTCCGCCAGTACGGCGGAATCATAGCTAAAAGCCTTTTCTTGGCTCATTGGATTCCGACTTGGTGTGCCGCTTTCTTTTCACAACGGTAGACCTTTTGAATCCTTCTTAGGGAGAGATTTGATGAATCTTCTTGTCAGAGAAATTCAACCACGAATTCTTTCAATCCAAAGCAACGCATTGATTAAATTTCCACTGTCACTAAACTTCTCTTCAGCTAGCCAATCCGGAAGACATGGGACTGACGCCTTTCCCTTTCGAATGCTTGCATTCTTCGCTGTTAAAGAGATCTGCACTGTTCGGCTGTTGATTTAGTGTATGGTTCTCTCTTCGTTCCCGGTGACTTCCTTTCACAGTCTTCTCCTCCTTTTACAGCCGACCCGCGTTGTTATCCTTACCCGCTTGGAGCGCTGTGCTTCGCGTGGAGACCAAACCCTTTCTAACGTTCACAAAGGCATTCCTATATCCCTAAGACCTTTCTTCCTGCACTCATGTCTTTGTTCGACATGACTCCAACCGCACCGCTCTCCAACTAAGTACGACGGACCTTCCAGTGATACTTAGGAATGAGAAATTCTTCATCCGAACAGCGTTCCCCACACTACAGTAAGACCGTTGCAATCGACCGCCTTAAGCCTGCTTTCTGCCGAGGCGAGTCCTCTTCCTGTTCTCGACCTGCTTTACCTTTTGTTTCAATTTCTCTCCTTCAACTCGTTCTGTTAACGTTCCTATCTCTCCTCCTGCATCTCTTCCTCCTCTATATCCTCCTCTCCTTTTCCTGTCCTCTTCCTTACCTCCTCCCCCTCCTTCTCCTCAGCCAAAAGCACCAATACGACCGGCTCAGACTCACCCGCAATCATCATCATCCCTGCCTCCCTCCACTCCGCTCAGGATTCTTTCACCTCCAAGCTCACCCGGGCTACCCAAGCAAGTACCGACTCGCCGAATCACCCCTCTCAATCTGGGTAATCTGTCCAGACTCATCCCAACTCTACTAGACATCAGCAGATATGCATATACAGCCAGCGCGCTACCTCGATTAAGTTATCGGCCTTTGGCACTGCAAGTGGGTATATTAGCCTTACGCTACTGTTGAAAGTAATCATTAACGGGCCGGCTATTTGCAAGGTAATTAAACAGTATTGCAGCCGTATTTCAAACGAACGAAAAGGTGCGGTTGTCGGCATTCTTTTGTTTAATTATGATGCATAGCCAACAGCTTTTGTAACGCACGCTACTGATATTGTCTCTGCTCTTTTTTATCAAATTAGTTATTCAGACCTGAATTACCATTTTATTGTAAAACATTATTTGCATTTTCGATGTTGGTTATTGTAGAAAATAAGTTAAAAGTTAATAAAATTAAAATATATCTTTTATAATTGATATACTATGTAGCCCCGTGGCAGTCTATTCGCATTGAATTATTTTATAGTGTTTACTATTACTTTTTAACTTTTTTAGCTAGTTCTTTTTATAGAAAATCAAATTATGAACTGGATTTTTATATTATATAATGCTGCCTCTAGTAGGAGACCTACGCACAAATTTTTCTTAAATAAAACTGTTAGAATTCATCGTAGCTCCAACTAATAGCTCCGCTGATCATTCCAGGCCTCCAACATTTGCTTAGCCTAATAATCTAGACTATATAATAATAATTATGTATTATTTTCTTATTTTTTTATTATTGTTAGTATTATTTAGCCTCCCAAGTCCTAATTATTATTGACATTTATTGTATTATTTTTGTAGGATCTTGGGGTCTCGGCTATAGGCTCAGCATTAGCCACAACTTTTGGAATTTTCTCTTACAAATATATGGTGTTGTATGAAGCCGTGACTTACTTGCAACCTTCATAACTCTACCTACCCAAAAATCAACAATATATTATAATTATGCTTTCTCTTCATTGTTATGATTTTCTTGTGGTCCGCTATCATAAAATGGTTGGGCACCCCTGGATATTCTAAGTATGAAACGCAAAATTTAAAATCGAATCTCTCGTCTGAAGTTTGCGCGAAATAAGGTAAATTTATCTTTGCGCAAATCGCAAAGATTTACACTTTACATGTAAACATTAGACGGACATAGACCGTTTTCGTTTTTGTCATTCGTGCTTACTCCCGATAAGAAATGCTTACCCAGTTTTCGTGCATAAACGAACGCGGTTTCTCATAAAAGGCACTTTTATTTTCAAACAATTGGAATCACTATTGTGATGGAGCACGTGGTTTTGGAATAAACAAATAAAAAATAACAAATGGTTCATATTACAAATAACTGATCGGTAAAGTAACGCAGAGGGGCTTCACCCTGATTTTTATAAAAATCACAGGATATACTAAAAAAATAATGAATAAAAAAAAAAAACAAATTGGGCGGTCTCTTTAGGAAAAAAATTTACAGCCTTTCAAAGTTGTTAAAATTCCCATAAATTTTTCATTTTTATCCATCCAGGTTAGGTCTCATTTCAGGTCCTCTAGTTCAGGCTTATATATTTTGTAGTATACACAGAGAAAAATCTATGGAATACCTAACAAAATCTTATCATACCTGAACTACATTGGCATCTAAAAACCCAATATGTCCACACCCGTTATTTTTTTATATGAAAGCACAATGGGAAAAATTTAAACTTTGACGAGGCTTTGTAACTTTTTCCTAAAGCACTACAAGCATGTTTTTTTTTATTGCTTCAATTAATTTTTTTTTTAGAGTATATAGGCCTATATCCTGTGATTTTTTTTTTTTTTAAATTTCTTTTTATAAAATCCTATGGAAGTTTTAACAATTTTGAGAGGCTGTACCTTTTTTTTTCCTAAAGAGACCGCCACATTTGGTTTTTATTTTCATTGTCTTTTTTCTTCACTTCAGTTTCTCTTACGAAAAATTCCAGAGCTCCCCTTTCTGGATCCTTATAAGAATTATTCAAATGTCTGAAAATCGTCGTCAGACATTCCTTGCTTAGGTATACACGGCTTCTTTTATCTTTTTCAAAATGTTCGATTGTAAAATAATCGTTTCCGTTTTTTTTACGAGTGAAGAGCAATTGGTAATTATCGTCGAGCTTAAAAATACAGAATTACAGAATTCAGGAAATTCCTTACATTTGGTAAGCATTTTTCATGATTTTGCACAAAGTTTGATAAAAACGAATGCAAACTCAAACATTTCTTGTTTAGTAAGCACAAATGCAAAAACGGAAACAGCTTTATACTCAAATGGTTGACAGGAAAAAGGGTTACCGTCATTTTGCAAAAAATTTTGTCAACCTTTTTTCTCATCAATTTCAATGTGTCAACGATTTAGACATTTGTAAAAAATATTTGTTGACCCATTTTAGATTTCATTTTTTTGTGTCTACGATTTGGATGAGTTGAATATTTTGGTAAATATGTTGATCCTTTGACCAACATCATATTTTTTTTTCCTAATGGCTAATATCGATTATTTTTTATACTATTCTTTCCTTTTAAAATTTTATTTTCATTAATATATATAGCTATATGGTAATTATGGAGAATTCACCAGTCCAAAATAGACTAAGACTGTATTAAAACTACAAACATTTAATGTTAAAAAATATGGTAATAGTAGCGCAGAGGGGCTTCACCCCCAATTTTTATAAAACTCACAGGATATACTCTAAAATAATAATGAAGAATTAAGAATTTCTTCTCTAGGTTTTCCATCATGTTGATCTAATACAAATTTGTTTTGAACTGAGGATCCAGATATGTAGCGATGAGTATAAAATTTTATTTAAATAAGTACTTAGTCTTTTTTAGCTGAAACACACAGCTGATAGCATTGATTCAAGTCCTATAAAATGTCTGTTTTCTGTGCTTTACAGCAGGGTTGGCACTAGAGATGTAAGTGAATAAAAAACGACCGTTTTTTATTAAAAAAAAACATGTTTTTTATTAAAAAAAACATGATGAATAAAAAACAATTGATTTTCCTGTTTTTGTTTTTTGTTTTTAATATATATTTTCTTACTTTAATATTATTTTTCTTTATTTCATTAAATTTATTAACTAATAAAGAATTATAAACAGTTTTTTACCTATATAATTATACTGTAAAAATAAGCATATTAGAAATAAACTAATAAAAAAATATGCCAAGTTTATTCAACATTACACTTCTTAAATTTGAAACGTAAAAACTGAAGAATGTACATGAAATGAATATGATCATATGAGAAATGAGTCATGTGACTATAATGTATATTTACTTACACAAATAAAGAATATAATATTAAGTACCATAAGTTAGTAACTAGTATGATAAGGCCTAACTAAAATTACTAAATTTCTAAAGAACCATCAAGGGCCTCATTAAATTCCTGTTCTATTGCTTCTGCATCTGAATCCTCAGACCTGTTTCCAATCATGGCCTCTACTGATAAATCTGATTCCTCATCCTCATATGCATATATTTGAGCAAAAGGAGTTATATCAGACTTCAGTGTCCTTGTCGTGGTTTTGAGGCCACAAACTATCTCTTTTTAGAGAAACCTGAGCTACCTGACTGAGAACTCTGGCTGATAGTGTATGTGGTTTCATGGTGATGAATTTGATGACGTTTAACTACTACCAACTTTCACATTAATTTGAAAAAAGTACGGGAAGGCTCTGGATGCCCCGTCTCTGTCAATTTCAAGTTATGACTTATGAATAATAGTTTTTCTGCATGCTCATTTGTGAGCCTGTTTCTTTTTTTTGAAAGGATATTTGCATGTGCTGAGAACTTCTCTCACATGCAGCTGAAGTGGCAGGAAGGTCTAGAATTCGGGAGGCTACTTTTGATATCTTGCAATGCTTACATAAACTAATCCACCATGCTGCAGACAAAACATTGTTGGAAAGTGAAGCCCAGAGATATTCCATACTGAAGAAGTCCCTCTGACTGGAAAAATTCACCAATTCCCCCATTACTTTCTTTTCATCCACATCTAGCATTTCCTTGCTCAGATTGTAGACCTTCTGAAAAGCTTGAACCTGAAGAAAAATTATGAAATATTGTTTCAATTTGCTTGTATATTGTATTGTATTTGTATGCAAATGTTTTTATAAAAGTAAAAAAGTATATATATATATATACTGTATATAGATTGATATATACCAACATATATATACTATATATATATATATATATATATATAACTAATATATATAACAAATATATATATATATTTAATTGTATTTAATATGCTATATATATATATATATATATATACCGTATATTTTACTAAGCACATTGAGCAATTTGAACATAATCAGATTTATCAGTGATAGGAACAGTGTCAACTGAAGGCTTATTTATTTGTGCTCTTTTTCTGCTTTGTTAGCATTTGCATTTCTTTACTTTGCTTCCATTTCCTTGATTTTGTTGTACTCTTACTCTCTTTCTGATTTCCCAAGTATTTCATTTTTATGTCATCACTGCATTTTTTGCAATTCGGTATGTGTTGTTCTTTCCTTGAACCATTATTGGCCACCTCAGTGAAGCACAATTTACAGTGATCTTTTACCTTTGTATGTATGATTTTCCTTAACAGTAAATAGAGAATGGACAGGTGTTTGTTTTCTTCCAGCCATTGTCAAAAATTTTATGAGATATTATCAACTTAAATCATTTAATGTATATAACTTTAAATATATAATTAATTATTATTCTGTAACATCTGTTTCCTATAATAAACAAGGTAAATAATAAATATTTAGTAGAATGGTATGATAAAATTTAAAGAAATTTAAAAAAAAAAAAAAAAAAAAAAAAAAAAAAAAAAAAAAAAATAAAAAACAAAAAAAAACAAAAAAAACGATGTTAAAAAAAACGATTTAAAAAAAAACACGTTTTTTAACAACTCTAGTTGGCACTGATTAAATCAAATTGATTTAATCAGTTGATTAAATCAATTGATTTTTTTATGAAAAAATCACAATTTTTTGATTTTTGATTTTTTTAGGCAAATTTTTTTTTTCTGAATTAATAATTATTAATGATAAGTATACCGTATTTCATCTATATAATAAGCAAATTCATAAATGTAGTTTCAAATTATTTTCAATAAAGAAATAAATAAAATTAGATTACTGAGATATTATACAGTATGGTATATATATAGTTTAAATAACTTATTTAAACTAAATAATAATTATACTTACTAAACTTATTATTAATTAGGTAATAATTAGGATTATTTACTAATTTTATCAAAATAATAATAAAAGCAATTTGTGCCTAAAAGAATCAAAGAAATCAAAAAATCATTGATTTTTTTTATTTATTTTTATTATTTTGATTTTTTAAACAATTTTTTTTTCCTAAATTAATAATTATTACTAGTTATCCACCTGATTAATGATAAGTATATTTCATCTATATAAGCAAATTCATCAATGTAGTTTCAAATTATTTTCAATAAAGAAATAGCTAAATAAAATTAGATTACTCAATTATACAGTATATATAATTTAAATAACTTAATTAAACTAAATAATAATTATACTTTCTAAGCTTATTATTAATTAAGTAATAATTAGGATTATTTACTAATTTTATCATAATAATAATAAAAAGGCAATTTGTGCCTAAAAAAATCAAATAAATAAAAAAATTAAAAATATCATTGATTTTTTTATTTTTTTTTATTTTTAGGCAAATTTTTTTTTTCTAAATTAATAATTACTACTAGTTATCACCTGATTAATTATAACTATATTTCATCTATACAATAAGCAAATTCATCAATGTAGTTTCAGATCATTTTCAATAAAGAAATAAATAAAATTAGGTTACTCAGATATTATAGTGTTTAAATATAATTTAAATAACTTAATTAAACTAAATAATAATTATACTTACTAAACTTATTAATTAGGTAATAATTAGGATTATTTTATTTACTAATTTTATCAAAATAATAATTAAAAAGGCAATTTGTGCCTGGAAAAATAAAAAAAAAATCATAAATCAAAAAATCAAATAGCTAAATCAAAAAAATCATTGATTTTTTGATTTTTTGATTTTTTAAAAAAATCAAAAAAAATCACCAACCCTGCTTTACAGTAAAATGAAGAAACTGCTATTAAGAGTTTGACATACCGTATCTCTATTGAAATATAGCATCATTGAAGAGTTTAAATTAGCTGAATTCTGTGTAAATAAAATATAAAGTAAAGCCTGGAGTCCTGCTTAAGAGCTCCACTAACCTTATTAGGAGCATTATCTCTTACAAAGGATGAACATTTATAATTTTAGAAGGTTTAGTGCAGGGGTGGGGAACCTCAAGCCCGCGGGCAAAATTATGCCCGCGGCTTAATATTTTTATGCCCGCGACCTGTTTGACAGATAATTATTATTTTTTATTTTTTTTTATTTCGGACTTATTATTTTACTTTTTTCCTTTTTGACTTATTTTTTTCGGAAGAGAAAAACGTTATATATATATATATATATATATATATATATATATATATATATATATATATATATATATATATATATATATATATATATAACTGCTATATATATATATATATATATATATATATATATAACAAATCTATATGTACATATATTACTACTGTTTATCTTATATATATATACATAATATATATAATAATATATATATGCTATATATATATATATCTTATATATACTCTTTATATATAACTTTATATATATATATATATATATATATATATTATATAGAATTGTCGTTGGGAAAATACGAATTGACAACATTTGTTTGCAGTTGTTGCCAATAGACAGACCATACAATGCAATAGAATGAATAAATAATCTCTCTCTCTCTCTCTCTCTCTCTCTATATATATATATATATATATATATATATATATATATATATATATATATATATATTTAGATATATATTCTTTTTTATATATATATATATATATATATATATATATATATATATATATATATATATATATTTGAAGTACAAAACTGGCAAACTTTTTTTTTAACGGTTTGTCAGTATGACAACTTCCCTAATTCGCTTCCGGCTTCATGCAATGTTTTTTTGGTTGTTGAGGAGGACGCAAGTGCTTATAGTGTTTTTGTCAGTTTGTGTTGCTTTGTGGCTGATTTATATTTGTTTGGAATTTCGGAAGCATGTCCAGCATTAATTCAAAGAGACAAAAGTTATCTTTATATAATTTCAAAGAAGAATGGACGAAAGATTATTTTTTCATCGAAAATAAAGGCAGACCAATATGCCTTGTATGTGGGGAATCTGTTTCAGTACCAAAGAAATACAATCTTGAGCGCCATTATTCTTCCAAGCATAAGGAATTGGATAATGTGCAAGGGGAAATACGCTTCGAAAAAATTAATCATCTTAAAAAGCAACTAAAAGGCCAACAGTCAATATTGCAGCATACACATAAACAAAATAGCTCCATTGTTCGAGCAAGCTATGAGGTTTCTGAATTAATAGCAAAGGCTCTGAAACCACATTCAGAAGGAGAATTCATAAAAGAATGCTTAGTGACCGCAGCAAAAGTTTTAACTCCAGATAAAGTAAAATTATTCGAAAGCATCAGTTTATCACGAAAAACAGTGTCTGATCGCATCTGTGAAATGGCTAATGACATTGAGTTAACTTTGAAGAAAGCAGCAGCGTCATTTAAATTCTATTCTTTGGCTGTTGATGAAACCCTAGACATCACGAGTACAGCACAGTTGGCAATTTTTATTCGTGGAGTTGATTCTGACTTCCATATCAGAGAGGAACTGCTTTGCTTGAAATCTATGCATGGAAGTACAACAGGTGAAGAAATTTTTTCCAATGTAAAGTCTGCAATTATTGATTATGAATTATCCTTTGAAAAACTAATTGGTATTGCCACTGATGGTGCACCATCAATGGTGGGAACTCAAAAAGGACTTGTTGCTTTGATTAAAAAGGAACTGGAAGAGAGGCACGTTGATAATAACTTAATTGTATTTCATTGTATAATTCACCAACAAAATTTGTGTGCCGTGTCCTTGAAAATGACGAATGTGATGTCTATTGTTGTGAAATGTATTAATTTAATTAAAAGTAAAGGTCTAAATAACAGGCAGTTTAGAGAGTTTTTATTAGATCTTGAAGCATGTTATGGAAATTTGTTATATTATTGTGAAGTTCGTTGGCTGTCAAAAGGTTCTATGCTCAAAAGATTTTATGAACTCAGAAATGAAATCATGATATTCATGGACATGAAAAATATGCCCATCCATGAGCTGGAGAAGGAAGAATGGTTGTGTGATTTGGCATTTCTTGTGGACATCACTCAGCATTTGAATAATTTAAACGTAAAATTACAGGGACCAGATTTATTGATTACTTCGCTTTATACATCAATTAAATCTTTTCAGTCCATGTTACAACTGTGGATGGCGCAGCTAAAGAAAACTAATCTAATTTTCCAACATTACATGGAAGAAAACCAGTTTCAACAGTGGCGTATTCCGAGGCCTGCTCACTTCTCTATGATGAATTTGAAAAAAGGTTTATTGATCTTAAAAAGTTTCAAATTGAGCTTCAGATATTCGACGCCCCATTTAACGTAAGGTCAGAAGATGCACCTGATTCATTACAACTAGAACTAATTAACTTGCAGTGCGATAATGCATTGAAAGCTAAATTTAACTGTGTGACTCCTCTTCAGTTTTATAGTCTTTATTTAACCGAGCAGGAGTTCCCACTGCTACGAAATCATGCGCTAAAAGTTGTTTCATTATTTGGAACAACATATAAATGCGAACAGTTCTTTTCAAAATTAAAATTGACAAAGAATCCCCTTCGTGCAAGATTAACTGACAGTAACATGTCAAATCAATTACGCCTTGCTAGCTCTACAGTGCCTCCAAATTTCACAGAACTCTCTGAGAAAAAACAAATGCAGCCTTCGCACTGTAGCAGATTTACGGCAGATAAAAATAATAAATCTACAATTTGAATTTTTGGTCGTGAGGCTGTCTGTCAGGGCAGCTGAAGGGAAAAACAAAAAAATACACCATACACCCTTAAGTTTATTAAAAAAACCTAACCGACCCGATACCGATATACAAAAAAAACCTTATTCTGTATTCCGATACCGATACCACCCTAAGATTAATAAAACACTATATCCAAATACCACTACCATATGCCACAATATTCTACCTTATACCCTTATACAGTATTCACCAAACCTACACCACATAGTAATTACAGACATATATAAATGAAATAAAATAAATAATAATAAAAATATTTATATAAATTATTTAATATATGAGAAATGTTCAATTTTAATTAAATGGTTTTTTAATTTCCAAATGTTTTCTTTGGTTTTTAATATTTTCCACAATGATATTAACAGTTTTTCTAATTTTTCAATCAAAATGTTTTTTCTAAGTTTTCACAATGTCTTTCACAATTTTTCAAAATGTTTTATTTTATATTTTAATTTTCACTTTCAAAATAGTCGTTTTCTTTTCAGTTTAATATTCAATTTTGTTTTTCAATTTGTCTCTCACTTTAGTTTTCTACTTGTTTTGTTTCTTTTTCCATTTTACACATATACTTTTAGTTTTTCTGTTACGTTTCGTTTTAGGCTTTATTTCTTTTCTTTCTTTTTCCTTTTATTGATTTGTCTTTTTCAAAATTGGGTAAATGTTCTTCTCTTTTTCTTAATTTCTATTCGTCACTCGGTTTTATAATTTCCAATTTTCCAATTTTAATTTCTCTAAGTGCAGTTTTGTTTTTAAGGTTTGTCGAATTTGGGTTTGGGTCCTTTAATTTAATTTTTATTATCTTATCGGTGAATTACACCAAATAAATTGATCCGTTCCCGGTACCAATATCCTCTCCATCCACTTTGAAACCCAATCACAGGAACCAATTCATCCGAATATAGGAATTCCAAATCCGCAGTAAGACCAAGTCCGGAAAAAAAACTGGAATGATACAAAAAAAACAAAACATAACAGTGAAACAATAACAATATAATATAAAGAAAAAAAATGATAGTAAGTTAATAAGTAATAATAATTATAAAGAAATCTCTTGAACATTCTAAATTGAAGCAATTAAATGAATTAAAATAATTAAAGATTAAATGAAATAATCAACTCAACTTATAAAATACAGTCAAATAATGAAATAATAGAAAGTTATTAAAAATAAATTAAATGAAATTGAATTAAATGTAATTTCAAAATACTAAAGAAACAAAATCAAATAAGTAAATAAAACAAAACAACATATTTATAACTACCTGGCCAATGTTTAAGTGTTATTAGCCAGTTTTTTAGTCCTTTTCCCTTTTCCAAATTCCAACTTCCAAACCGTAGTACCCTGACCTTGAGAAATCCTAGAAATAAAACAACTATGTTAAGTATATTACCCAGAAAAATTAATAATAAAAAAAATTAAAACTAATTACCCTTACCAAAGAATCTAATTAGCAAGCGAATCCACCTTCATCCATCCGATATAAACCCTTGAGATATCCATCAGAATCCAGTTTACTATTCCTCGTAAAAGATCCGGTCCCATTAATCGAAAAATTCCCTTTATATATTAATTATAATCCAGTTCAATTAATTCAAAAAACAAATAAAGTAAATTCTCTGTACTTGAAATCAATCAATTTTAACTGAAAAATATTAAAGCAAATTAAAGCTTACTTATATAATTAAATCAATAAAATTGAATTTTAATTTAATTTAAATAATACCCTCCCATTTTTTAATCTTTTATATTTTAAAATCGCACTAATACTCTTT
>JABUQX010069741.1:60000-63422 GCA_015478945.1 Trachelipus rathkii | reverse complement strand
TCTCGGGCAACAGCGCGCGAGATATTCCGAAGTCGAATTCAAAATCGTATTTCCGCAAAGTTCCCATGAGCTAGGCGTTTCCCAGGGAATCAACAAGACTCTGGACTCTGAGCGAAATTTCAATTTCGAATCCGACACCAAGACCGAGGGGGAATATCTCTTACCGTGGGCGGCCCTATGATCGCCCTTGTCGAGCGCGGCCATGAAATGCCCTCCCCAATCCGGCTCTTCACGGAAAATCTCGCGCAGCGAAACCTCCTTTCCTTCCCGCCGGGACTCAGGGTCGAAATAGGAGATTTCTCAGGCAACAACGCGCGAGATTTTCCCAAAGTCGGACTTTGGACCGAGGAGGGATATCTCTTACCCTGGGCGGCCATATGATCGCCCTTGTCGAGCGCGGCCGAGAAATGCCTTCCCGAATCCAGGTTTTCACGGGATATCTCGCGCAGCGAAAACTCCTCTCCTTTCCTCCCTGCGAAACCCTTTCGCCTAAGACAGTGAGAGGGGCAGGTCTCTGTCAAAGGCTTCCGGGTTCGAGGGATTCTTGACTCTCGTCCCTCACGTTAAAGCGGAATGCCTTGCCAGGAACAGGCATCCCGCCGGGACTTAGAGTCAAAAGAGGAGCTTTCTCGGGCAACATCGCGCGAGATATTCCGAAGTTGGGATTCGAAATAGAATTTTCCGCCAAGTCACCCTGAGCTATGCGTTTCTCAGGGAATCAACAGCACGCTGGACTTAGCGAAAATTTTCAATTTCGAATCCCAAACCCGGACCGAGGGGGCAAACCTCTTGCCGTGGGCGGCCATATGATCGCCCTTGTCGAGTGCGGCCGAGAAATGCCTTCCCGAATCCAGCTTTTCACGGGATATCTCGCGCAGCGAAAACTCCTCTCCTTCCCGCCGGGACTCAGGGTCGAAAGAGGAGCTTTCTCGGGCAACAGCGCGCGAGATATTCCGAAGTTGGGATTCGAAATAGAATTTTCCGCCAAGTCACCCTGAGCTATGCGCTTCTCAGGGAATCAACAGCACGCTGGACTTAGCGAAAATTTTCAATTTCGAATCCCAAACCCGGACCGAGGGGGGATATCTCTTACCGTGGGCGGCCATATGATCGCCCTTGTCGAGCGCGGCCGAGAAATGCCTTCCCGAATCCAGGTTTTCACGGGATATCTCGCGCAGCGAAAACTCCTCTCCTTTCCTCCCTGCGAAACCCTTTCGCCTAAGACAGTGAGAGGGGCAGGTCTCTGTCAAAGGCTTCCGGGTTCGAGGGATTCTTGACTCTCGTCCCTCTCGTTAAAGCGGAATGCCTTGCCAGGAACAGGCATCCCGCCGGGACTTAGAGTCAAAAGAGGAGCTTTCTCGGGCAACATCGCGCGAGATATTCCAATGTTGGGATTCGAAATAGAATTTTCCGCCAAGTCACCCTGAGCTATGCGTTTCTCAGGGAATCAACTGCGCGCTGGACTTAGCGAAATTTTTCAATTTCGAATCCCAAACCCGGACCTAGGGGGCAAACCTCTTACCGTGGGCGGCCATATGATCGCCCTTGTCGAGCGCGGCCGAGAAATGCCTTTCCCAATCCAGCTTTTCACGGGAAATCTCGCGCAGCGAAAACTCCTCTCCTTTCCTCCCAGCGAAACCCTTTCGCCTCAGACAGTGAGAGGGGCAGGTCTCTGTCAAAGGCGGCCGGGTTCGAGGGATTCCCGACTCTTGTCCCTTACGCTCGAAAGGACTGACTGAGGGGGGGCACAGACAGCCTTTCTCGCCGGGACTTAGAGTCGAAAGAGTAGCTTTCTCGGGCAACATCGCGCGAGATATTCCAGTGTCGGGTAAGCGGTCGGGTCGGCCAGTCGCTCGCTCCGGGAAAGGAAGGATAAAAGTTTTTATTTTTTCTAAGTCCATGCTCTCAGGGATATGTAACTCTGACCTGGGTTTAGGCAATCCACCTGGTCCAGGTCACTGTCACATCACCCTCAAGCAACTCACAGTTGCCTGCCTCTTGATTACCGAATCAAAAAATACATGTATAACCCCCCCGTGAGCCGGCCGCGCTTCGCGCGGCAGCCAGGAGGAGCTTTACTTCAGTTTGATTCGAAAAATCACTTCAGCCCGGCAGACCTTTGGACTTAGAAAAAAAAAAAAGACAAAAAATTTCTTCAAAACTCCACAGGCAGCAGCAGACACTAAGGTCTGCTTGCTGCCTGCTTCGTAGTGAAGCAATTTTGAGTCCTTCCTTTCCCCGGCTCTCGTGTAGACTCTGGATTCGGACAAAAAGTTTATCTTTACTCCACAGGCAGCAGACCTAAACTACAATTGGGGTCGGCTGCTACATGCTTCGTAGAGATGCTACTCAGAGTCCTTCCTCCAGGTCACTGGAAATCTCGCGCAGCGAAAACTCCTCTCCTTTCCTCCCAGCGAAACCCTTTTGCCTACGACAGTGAGAGAAGCAAGTCATGTCGAAGGTAGCCGGGCTCGAGGGATTCCAGACTCTCGTCCCCTTGAAGCGTTAAAGCGGAATATTCGCCTTACCAGGAACAGGCATCCCGCCGGGACTTCGAGTCGAAAGAGGAGCTTTCTCAGGCAACATCGCGCGAGATATTCCAGAGTTTGGATTCGAAATCGTATTTTCCGCTAAGTCACCCTGAGCTATGCGTTTCTCAGGGAATCAACTGCACGCTGGTCTTAGCGAAATTTTTCAATTTCGAATCCGAAACCCGGATCGGACAAAAAGTTTGTCTTTACTCCACAGGCAGCAGACCTAAACTACAATTGGGGTCGGCTGCTACCTGCTTCGTAGAGATGCTACTCAGAGTCCTTCCTCCAGGTCACTGGAAATCTCGCGCAGCGAAAACTCCTCTCCTTTCCTCCCAGCGAAACCCTTTCGCCTAAGACAGTGAGAGGGGCAGGTCTCTGTCAAAGGCGGCCGGGCTCGAGGGATTCCCGACTCTCGTCCCCTTAAAGCGGAATGCCTTACCAGGAACAGGCATCCCGCCGGGACTTCGAGTCGAAAGAGGAGCTTTCTCAGGCAACATCGCGCGAGATATTCCAGAGTTTGGATTCGAAATCGTATTTTCCGCTAAGTCACCCTGAGCTATGCGTTTCTCAGGGAATCAACTTCACGCTGGACTTAGCGAAATTTTTCAATTTCGAATCCGTGTGTTGGATAACTGACGTACTGACTAAGTAATTTTCCTTCGCAACTTTTAATCGAGTCCACAGGCACAACAACAACAACTTTTCGTACAGTTGCTGCTGCATACCTGCTTCGTCGTGAGGAAAACACTTAGCAGCAGCCACCTATCCTGCCGCTGTATATTTTTGTTAATGAAGTGCCCAGGCAGCAAGGCACTCCGCAACGCCCCATACGAGTAGGGGTTGAACCTTTGCAGCCTAGTTTACTAAAGGGAAGTCTCAAGCGCTCGT
>JABUQX010069741.1:0-57500 GCA_015478945.1 Trachelipus rathkii | reverse complement strand
AGAGACTGCGAACCTCGGGGACCTGATGCGGTTCTGGGTACGGACAGGCGCGAAGATTGGACTCGTAAGTAGAGCACACCCTCCACCACAGTTTCAAGGACCGGCAACGGCACGCGGGACGCCGCAACAAATGCGACGCTCTTCGGACGACCACGTATGTCTAAGTCCTTTCTCCTATCGAAATGATTCCAGGACCCGCGGCGCCTTATGAAGAAAAGAGCAAGCTCCTCCCCGGACCGCCACCAGTGGCTGAGGCAATATCTCCCGTTACCAGGAGCATCGAGCGTGTCCAAAGTCCACGATATAAATATCTTCCCCGCGCCTAGTTCCGGAATATTGACCGGATCCCCTTTCGCACCAGCGCAACCGACGGAAAAATCTGAAACACATCATTTCATCCAAATGAGAAAAAGTTTTCGACAGACAAAACAGAAACAGAACAGAGAAACTAAGAAGGAGGGAGCGAAACGTAGCAATCCAGCCAGCCATTACCACCGCTGCGCTGCTGCTGTCGCCGCCGCCACTCCAACTGTGTTGTTCCAGTCTGCCTGCCTGCCTGCCTGCCTGGCTGCCTGCCACCCGAAGCGAACAGAAACAGAACAGAGAAACTAAGAAAGAGGGAGCGAAACGTAGCAATCCAGCCAGCCATTACCACCGCTGCGCTGCTGCTGTCGCCGCCGCCACTCAAACTGTTGTTGTTCCAGTCTGCCTGCCTGCCTGCCTGGCTGGCTGCCTGCCACCCGATGCGAACAGAAACAGAACAGAGAAACTAAGAAAGAGGGAGCGAAACGTAGCAATCCAGCCAGTCATTACAACTGCCTGCTGCTGTCGCCGCCGCCACTCCAACTGTTGTTCCAGTCTGCCTGCCTGCCTGCCTGCCCCCCGAAACGAACAGAAACAGAACAGAGAAACTAAGAAAGAGGGAGCGAAACGTAGCAATCCAGCCAGCCATTACCACCGCTGCGCTGCTGCTGTCGCCGCCGCCACTCAAACTGTTGTTGTTCCAGTCTGCCTGCCTGCCGCTCCGAGAAAACAAGGCGCGCAAACGGTGAAATCTCATTTGGATTGCATTAAAGAAACCCGCGGTGCTACGACTAACAAAGCGTTAGCCGCGGGCTAAGGACCGACTACCCCTCGTACAAACGCAGTTGACGAGGAACCCTTCCCCGCAACAGGCCTTCGAGGTTCCCATCCGATTACTTGCTACTACCACCAAGATCTGCACCGGAGGCGGCTCCACTCCGGCTTACGCCATGAGCTTCTGCGCCACCCCCGCGCCCTCCTACTCGTCGAGGCTTCGAGACCCTATCCATCCCTACATATCCGGGACGGTCCCCCTCCCGTGAAGGAGAAAGGGAAGAGCCGTTACTACCTCGACGGTCGAGTATCGGGGACCGGCTTTAGCGCCATCCATTTTCAGGGCTAGTCGCTTCGGCAGGTGAGTTGTTACACACTCCTTGGCGGATGCCGACTTCCATGGCCACCGACCTGCTGTCTTGAGCGACCAACGCCTTTCATTGGTTCTACATGAGCCGGTACTTAGGCCCCTTAACTCGACTTTTGGTTCATCCCACAGCGCCAGTTCTGCTTACCAAAAATGGCCCACTAAGTACTCGGATTCGACAAAGAGGCTTCAATGAAGAAAGAACCCTTTTCTTCACCCGTTTAGAGTTTGAGAATGGGCTGAGGAAATTTCATCCCCAAGGACCCCTAATCATTCTCTTTACCGGATGAAACTCTCAATGCGCGAAACGAGCACCAGCTATCCTGAGGGAAACTTCGGAGGGAACCAGCTACTAGATGGTTCGATTGGTCTTTCGCCCCTATGCGCAGCTCTGACGATCGATTTGCACGTCAGAATCGCTGCGGACCTCCACCAGGGTTTCCCCTGGCTTCATCCTGGCCAGGCATAGATCACCATCTTTCGGGTACCAGAATATGCGCTCGGAGAGCCCGCTACTCAACTTAACAAGCCTGCGAAACGCGACCACTACGTGCCCCGTCCCCCGAAGAACAAGACAAAAAAAATTTGTCATAAATTGTTTGGGAAACGGGGAAGCAGCTAGCCGGTTAGGCATTAACAGCGAGAAGGAGCGGCGCGGGCCCCGGGCTTGCGCCGTCCACATACAGGGTGGTTAATCGGGGGGAGACCAGAGGCAAACCCACTCACCGCCGAAATAACCCGTGAGGGCGACACCGGCGACCTGGAGAAATACCTACGCACGCACCCCGAAACGGATCAGCCCTATGAAAGGATCACTTTCGTTTCGCCTTGGGGTTTAGACAGCCCTTTGACTTGCGCATATTCTAGACTTCTTGGTCCGTGTTTCAAGACGGGACGAGTAAGCTGTCGCAAACTACACCGCGTCGCGCGCTGCGAGACATAGCGGGGGCACGACTTCGCCTCCTCAGGGGCGGCTGAGGTGGTGAGAGGACGTATACCCCCAGTCAAGAGCACACTTTACAACATTTAACCGTCCGAGAGGCCGTCAGAGCAACGGGGCGGCCCCGCCAAACTCGGAAAACCCGGCGGCGTCTTCAAACCGGCAAGCGGTTTGCTGCCTATCCGGGAACGAGAATTAGCGGTTTCCCAGACCCCCGTGTCATCGACACCTCTCGAACGGCCGCGGTGCCCTACTTCGGCCAGCAGTGCATCCCCCTTCGGCGCTCGCTGCCTGAAACGTCGGTCGACCATCGAAACTCCGGGGAAATCCCCGAAAGAATCTCCGGGATCCGTTCAACTAACGTTTACGACCAGACGCTGCGTTACCTCCGGGGTGAATTGAAGCCGACCATTTCGGGTACGAACGCTCATTCGCTTTAGACTCGTGGTAGTTTCACGCTCTCTTGAACTCTCTCTTCAAAGTTCTTTTCAACTTTCCCTCGCGGTACTTGTTCTCTATCGGTCTCGTGGGGATATTTAGCTTTAGATGGAGTTTACCACCTGCTTAGGGCTGCATTTCCAAGCAACCCGACTCTCGAGAGCAACCGACGTGGAAAACCGAGGCAACGACCCTACGGGGCTAACACCCTCTATGGCCAGCGGGATTGCAATCGACAAACACTTCGGGTCGGATCGGCTTCCACACGATTACTCCCATACGCGGCATCGCTCACAGGACCTTTCGGCCCTGCAGCCTACGCGCTGAGCTCCTCCCTTTTCAGTCGCCCTTACTAAGGGAATCCCTTTTGGTTTCTTTTCCTCCGCGTACTTATATGCTTAAGTTATGCGGGTACTCTCTCCTGAAGCAAGGTCGGTTTAGGCACAATTCGTAATATCCAGAGGATGGCAGAAAGAACGGCGTCGCTGCCGCCGCTTACTGTAGGGCTGCTGACACTAATACTGTGATGATATACCTCTTTTATTGATCTTCCTGCGTTAGCGTTCTTCAGGTGACGCCACCCCCGATCAAGAGATATACCGCCGACAATAAAGTGCAGCAAAGGAAATAATTTTCCCATCACCACTACGGTAGCGACGTATTCTCCCTGCTGCCTATTAGCTGCTGCTGCTTTTGCAATGATGAGGGTTGCATAGTACGGTGATATTCGTTAGGTTAATTTCCTGCGTTAGCGTTCTTCAGGTGACGCCACCCCCATTTAACACGAATACCACCGACCGAGCAACAAAATTCATTGCAGCAACAGCAGCAGCATTAGCAGCAGCGGATTAAACAGCGACTACTAATACCGTCGTGCACTAACTTACCACCATAAAGATGATAAGTAACTCTCTGCCTCATGGACTACGCGAAAAGGCTCTCTGATATGCGCTATTATACGACGAGCGACAAAGCGTGCACTTTGAGTTTCTTTCGCATTCGGCAACAGTGGAAAGAGAAACGGACGGAGCGCACGCGAGGAACTAACAAAACACAACGTCTCATTCTCAGGATAGCTACT
The DNA here is from genome assembly GCA_015478945.1 of Trachelipus rathkii. Lineage (NCBI taxonomy): Eukaryota > Metazoa > Arthropoda > Malacostraca > Isopoda > Trachelipodidae > Trachelipus > Trachelipus rathkii. The sequence continues at coordinate 53,597 of JABUQX010069741.1, read as the reverse complement.
ACTACTGCGGGTCGCCATCCGGCAACACAATGCTTATGCGCTAATACCACAAACAAACCTTCCCTCATCTCCAGCGTTTTGTCATGAGAGCGTCGCGCAAATTTTCCTTCCTCTTCCCCCCCTCCTTCTATCTCTCTTTCTTTTTTCAAGGCTGCTGCCGGTCCGGCAACACAGCGCACGAAACGAAACTTAATTCGAGATGGCACCACCAGACTTCTGTTAACGTCCCCTCAAAAACCTGTTTCGAGAAAGAGAGACACCGACGCTATTACTGATACAAATTTTTATGCTGATGCAGCAGCCACTATGCGCCCCTTTGCGTTTGTCGAAAGGAGAACAACAATCGGAGCGACTTTGGCAACTACGGCGCTAACACCAATACACGCAATTTTCCGCACACCCTTCTTTTCAAGAAGCGGAGTGGGAAAACGCCTGATTGGGTAACGCCCGCCGCACCCGATCGTGCATCCCTTTCGAAAGGCGACACAGTAGCAACAGCAGCAGCTACAGTAATAGCACCGGCATCCTTCCCTCGAAATGGTCTCTCTATCAACCAAAGGGAGCGAAAGAAGTCTAGGTGATGACCATTGCGTTTCAGTTACGTTACGCACGCTCAACAACAGCAGCCCGTCCGAAAGCGAGAAGATAGAAAAGAAAAGAGGAAGGAAATTGCAAGCAATTGTTTGCGCGATCGCTCTCACTTTTAGTAAAAAGAGTGAGAGAAAAGTTCCACAAGTGGCACCAGCGCACGCACAAAGCGACCAACAGCAGCAGCAGCAATATCCTCTTTTTTTTTCCTAAGATGAGACGTTATCAATGCGTTCCACACGCGCACCGTCACGAAACCCTTCCTGCGAAAAGAAACTCGTGTCGCGAGCAATTCCTTCTTACACGCTCAAACCCGTATTTCTCAACCAACCGGCAGCAACTGAAACCGTAAAAGCGGCCGGCAGTAGTAACAGCAGAAGCAGCAACAATTTGGCAACTTGAGCAGCCCAATCCATTTCCAAACGAGCAGAGTTAGTGCAAGTTCGGTAGAGGGAGAACGCTGCAACTGCTACTGCTGCTGCTGCTACAACCACCTAAACCAGAATTTACGGAGACGGAAGCTACAGGCAACAGTCGAAACTCTATTTCCAAACGAGCAGAGTTATTGCAAGTTCGGTAGAGGGAGAGACGACTGCAACATCGGCCACAAAACCAGCAACATTATCAGCTGAAGCTAGCGAAGCAACAGACACTACATCTCAACAGCTGCAGCTTTAGACGTCGCTCAACATTTCCAAACCGCATTGTGATTGAGGTTTCGGTAGAGGTTGAAACGACTGCTGCTGAGAGGTAGTGACTGATGAACGCGCGGCAGCAGCTGAAGAAGCGGCCAAAATGAAAACTCCATTTCCAAACGAGCAGAGTTATTGCAAGTTCGGTAGAGGAAGAATCGACGGACGGAGCTGTGTCAGCAGCTGAAGAAACGACCAGGAGAGCAGCTGATTAAGCCGCCGAAGAAACTCCATTTCCAAACGAGCAGAGTTATTGCAAGTTCGGTAGAGGAAGAATCGACGGACGGACGGACGGATAGCTGCTCTGCCGGACGCTCCCGCTGCTGAAACAGCTACGTGTTCCACTTTTCCGACCCAAGCTTCGTTAAATTGGGTCGGTAAAGGGAACTACCGCAGCATCGGCTGAGAAAACGAGAAGAGCGCGTGCGAAGCGACTTGGAATCAGAGTTTTTTTCATGATTTCACAAGGAATCGCGATCGTCATGTCGCGGACGAGGGAGATACTTTTTATTTTAACCTTCGAGAAGGTGTAAAATAATAATGCTGCTTTTCTTCTCTACCCTCGAGCCGCTACGTACTTAAGACGACGCTAAGGCTATGAGCACATCCGCGCACTCGGCGCCCCGCGAACGTCCAAGGACTCGAATATGCAACGAAAAGCTTTTCCCTACAGGACGTACAGGGAGACAGTTGAGTTGACAGCAATGCCAGGCGATCATCGAGAACGTCAGAAAAAATTTAAGGGATAATAATATCTGGGTGATAAAGCGCAGGAGTTCGGGATTATTACGTTTGGAGAAGGACCGCTTAAGCCGCAGGCTCGGAAACCAATTTTGTAAAACATCCCCACGGCGGGAGTTTTATATATAGGGGGTTTCTTCCTCTGCGTTAAGCTAGGGGCTTCCGTACTCCATGTCGAACAATCCCGTCATCCTTTATTGACATTCCGCCACGAGAAGGAGACACATTGGTTAGCCTTCCACTCAACTAGTATGCGACCCCGGCAACTATCCTCAACGCCGCAGCGACAAAAACGGCGATGAGGTGTGGTCCTAGTTGAGCTTCTTGCCACCAATAGCGCTCATTCACGTGCCACCCAGTAAATATCACCGAGGTGAGGCGGGGAGCAATAAATAGCATATTCTGGGAAACGACCTCATAGACCTCCGCGCTAGTCGTTTCGCGCGGAGTCGATCAAGTTTCACCAGCACTAAATACGCCCACACCGGGGATCCTCACCACCGGCCCAACGATCTACGCTTCTTTCGCCAAGCCTCAACGCCTATAATACGTCCAGGGTACTTAGTCTCTTAACGTGAGTGATTCGAGAGAATGACAATGAGACGGAACGCTATCGTGACGAAACATCCCCTGGCGAGACATTTGTGCACTCTTATGGCTTTGCCAAATTGGAAGTGTCGCTCCTAACCAGGTTCCTTAACGCCCTACACACGCCCGAAACAGAGGTCTTGTAGTAAAAACCGACACTTGCCCAGGAGTGCCTCTCCGGGAAAAGAATGCGATTTTTGAGTTTTTCTTTCCGGCAACTTATGAGCGTTACTCTTAGTGCAACTAAAAAAAAGAGATAACGTCCAAAATAAAGAAAAAACTCGCTGAATGAGGTGGTGGTAAGAACCCCAAGACCGAAGCCGATTCGACCACTGCTAAAAAATAGCGTCTTGGAAAGTCCTTACTCCGTGCCCCAAACACGCATTCCTCTCAAGGTGGAGAGGCGCAATGTGCGTTCGACCTGTCGACATTGAAGTCACTTGCAAGACGGGTTAATTCCGCATATTGCAACGGTCTTCGTCGACCCACGAGCCTAGTGATCCCCTACCACGAGTTGTTTATTTGTTTTATCCCATATTTTCTCCGTTTTTCAGTTAAGAGGCAAAAGGAAGAGGAAAGGGAAGATAGCCGCCTTCGTACCAGCTGCATTAACCATACTGATGGATACTTCGGGAAAAGAAAGTCTCAACCGGGGGGCGAATAAGAAAGCTTTATCTCTCGTGAAAGCAAACAGCAAATTAAACCAGCACAAGTAGCGACAGCGGAACCGGCCGAAACTCTATTTCCAAACAGCCATTGTTATTGGAGTTCGGTAGAGGGAGAGACGACGCAGCACCGCCCAGGCAACAAATGTCACTACTAAAGCCTGAAAGCAGCAGTAGCAGTACTAGCGCACGAACTACTACATTTCCAAACAAACCATTGTTATTGGAGTTCGGTAGAGGTAGGAGAGCGATGACTAGACTGCTCCTGCTGCTGCTGCTGCTGCAGCAGGCGACTGGTATCAACATTTGTGATGATATGTTTGCTTTCATTTTCTGCACGCACCAGCTACGGACGGCAGCCCAGCAACAGTAAGTCTTAACTCTATTTCCAAACCACCAGAGTTAGTGAGGGTTCGGTAGAGGGAGTTTTCGACTTTTCCTGCCGGCGCAGCTTAGGTACTACAGAGAAATAAAGGACGATACCACCGGGACTTTGAAGATTGATTAGCTGCGTGCGTAGCTCAGATTACTTTGCCTGCGACTGTCTCTTTCATTCATTCATTCGGTACCTATTCGGCAACATCGCGATAAACGATCTCGGTCCAGGATGCCAATTCCCTACCCCCCCTTAACTAGAGCTGCCCGCATCAGTAGAAGAACACGAGGCAGGAAATTGAGACAGCGTAAAAATCCCTGTTCAAAACAACGTCTTAGCGCCACAAAACGAACAGAAACAGAGATAAGAAAAAGAAAACAATTAGCCGGCTCAGCAGCCAGCAAACAAAAAACCCGCGGAATGGCAAAAAAACCTTTACACCACCAACTTCGAGTCAACAACCTTTAGACTTATTACACGATGGAACGAACTCTCCACGTACAAACGAGCACCAGCATGTTTAAACAGTTTTTACTTAAAATAAATATAAGTTAAATATAATTTTTTAAAAAGTGCATCATTTCCAAATGCTTATTAATTAAATCAAAATAGTTATTTTTTCTAAAAGGTCCAAAATCAGAAGTTAATTAAATTAAATTAAATTAATTAAATTGATAATTAAGTTTTTAAAAGTTATGTTTGTTTTTTTTTTTTATATCTTTTGAAAGCTCATTTTAGCATTTTCAGAATCTCGCACTCACATTTTATTGTACTAATGATTAAGTTGCAATTACATTTTATTGTACTAATGATTAAGTTTTCTTTCAAAGTATATAATAATTATGTACCTAAATTTTCTTTTGTGTTCAAGACTTCAAGTGACTATTAATAAAATTGATACAGTTAATATAATTTTTAAAAACCCAAAATTTCTTTCCTTAATACTGTAATTACAGTGTAAATATATGTAATAATTCTGTTCTTTTATCTCAGTTCTTAATAATTATATCAATCTACGTGTTATAATTTTTTATAAAAACCCGCCTTTCATTTTTCCCGGGTTTTTGTTATAAAAAATTCCCAGCCCGGGTGGGTAGGTGGGCAGCTCCCCGGGCAGTTGCCCAGTGCAACCCTGGTGAGGCTCTAACCTATTAGACAATTTTGTGTTTTGAATTTCGATATGTTATAATCATTAAGTAAAATTGCAAATATTAAGACTGATAAATGATTTAATATAAGATTAAGTTTAATTTATAATATTTTAAGTTTGTTAGTTTGTAGTTTGAAGTTTGAATAAAAAAAACCATTTCAAAACTACCAAAATGATCATGAATGTCAACTAAATTTACCATGCAAAATAATAATAATAAATAATAATAATAAAATAGATAATAATAATAATAATAATAATAATTAATAAATAATAATTAATAATAATAATAATAATTAATAATAATAATAATGAATAATAATAATAATGTGAAAAGATCAAGATTGCATATCAATAAAGTGAAATCTTTTATTTTAGAAGATAGATAAATATTTTTAATATATAAGAAATATAATTCAATGAATGAAAAATCATACAGCAGACTTCTAAGAAGTGTATTTGAAATCAGTCTGAATGTAGGGAGTTGAGACTCCTGATAGATATTATATATATATATATATATATATATATAATATAATATATATATATATACTATAATATAAGTATATATATATATATATATATATATATATATATATTATAATATTATAATAATAATATATATTATATATATATATATATATATATATATATATATATATATATATATAATATATAATATATATATATATATATATATATATATCTAGAAGCATGAATAACACAGCACATAAAGTTATGAGCTAAATAAATCATACTTGCTGAACGATATAGATAGCGGAAAACTACTTAGTATATATACCTGTAAAAACTCATCCTAAAAAACAGCTCAACATTATGATTATGGACAAAAAATTCTTATATCCAATGTTCATAGGTTCTCACCTGTGTATTGGAAAGAGAGGATAAACAGGAGCGCACGGATTCCAAAACCAGGGAAACTAATTAGCACTAGCTCTCCACGACAACAAAACACATACACATAAAGAGCCTTGGAACCGTGCAGTCCCACCATCGGGGTTTAACAAAAAAAAAGCGACATCCAGCTTATAGCCAGCTATAGTACTTTACTTATTCATCAAATCAGAGCTCTCTAAATTCCAATCTGTACACACCTTTATTAGACTATTTTCACATTAATACAAGAACCATAGAGATGTATTTTCTAATTTGACGAAGTATCTATATATTTCATAGTTATGAAATGTTTATTATGTTAACTGAGTAAAGATTCATGATAAAACATTTTATGACTAAACTGCTCACTACTTGCTGTACTGTATGGACAGTAGTGACTTTGGTATATTAATATATTACTATACTAACTACAACTACACAATTTATCTATTTGATAGTCTGAGCTTTACATTATGACTGCTACATACTGATCACAACTACAAGCAATACGGACTGAGCTAATCACAGATACCCAGCAACAAATTTAAAGTTTCCTTAACTCTATTTCCAAACACCAGAGTTAGTATGGTGAGGGTATTCTAAGTAGTATAAGAAGGTAGATGTTAAACGATCTTATTTTAATAGTCAGCCGCGCAGTCATTATAAGTACTTGAGCATGAAGGAATTTAAAAGGAATAACACGATGCAAAAACCTTTTACACCCTTAGCAAATTAACCAGGCAACAAGCGGTTAAGCTATAAAGCATACTTTACACACTCACTTGAAGAAGGAGCGGAACCGGCCGAAAACAGTCTACTAACTTCCAAACACTACATGGAATTTTGGAGCGTGACGACTGAGAATAAGTAGAAGAGGAATCACGCCTACGCCCACGACATCTCGCTCCATAATGCATTGCGACCAAACTATGTCACTTTCTATCCTATGCACAGTCTCACTTGTATCTACCAAGACCACATCGACTCACGTGCACCGCCAAACATCAAGTTAGCACGTTCACAACCAACCGATTATCAATTAGCCCCACATATACCGAAATATACAACCTTACTGACATATACACGTAACACAACCCAACTTACCCTAAGATTAGTTATCGAAGTCTCCTTACAGAGCATACCACTACTACGGTAGCAGTAATGCCAACTGTAGCGAGCGAGACAGCAACCAGTAGCTTATGTCTCCCAGCACCACTACGTGATGTCCGACTGGCTGCTTATGTCATGACCTATCAAAAGCACACAGATCCGGTATCTTATGTGCTTAGGGCATTTTTCTGGCACGCACCAGCCACAAGGAGCAGCGATGCGTATTCTGCTTGGGCATGGCACGGGCCACACGCAATTCACGTGTTCTATAGCCAAAGGCGTACATGATCACACCGAAAAGGCGACGCAGAGAATTGAGTCGGTGAGGACTCTCGCCGTAAGATTACCGATTACGAACACGGATTCTGCGGCGGCGAAAATTGTAGCACAGAACCTCCTCATGAGGGTACATGGAATGTCACAATGAACAATAATGCTCTAGCGTGACTGAGAAGAGAAGCCGAGAGAGGTGAATGGCACTAATGCTAGCACAAGCGCAGAGATCTTGGCACTTTGCTACGCAGTTGAGCTGAAACAAAGAGACTTAAGTGGCGGCAAGGAAAAGAGTAGACTAAATTATCTATAGTCTCTATATATAGCAAACCATGTATGTGAATTTGCGCTGAAATGGGTGTCAGTGCATGGTGTGGACTTAGAGAAGAAAATGAGAGAGAGGCGAAGAGAAAGGAGTTGTGCACTATGATGCTTCCTGCATGACTTGCTTGAGCCCTGTCAGCAGTGAGTAGCAATAGCTTAGGTGGTAGACTTTGATTGTGTGATGTCCGGTAAGAATTCATATATAGCGATAACACTATCGGAAGCTTATCAAAGAATCCTAAGATATGTTGCTTTGCGCGATACGTTATCGCACTGACCGCATCCCAAATCTACGAGGCGGAAACGCCCAAGAGAGTACGATTCCCTTTTGCGGATTAATTCTGAATGACATTTCTGAGATGTTGGCTTAACTCTTATTTCCAAAACCACCCAAGAGGTAGTGGGTGGCGAGGTATGCAGCGCTCAGAGATTGGATAGTTTGAGTGTTATCGACTGTTTTTTAATTTGGGCCTGCGGCACGCTACTGCATCAAGAGAAAGCATAGAGTACTGCAGAGAATAAATGAACGAATATGGCAAAAACCTTACACCCTAGTGCAACATAACAGACCGGTGGTACTATGGAGTTAGGCGACGCCAGGCGTTGGCCGCGAGAAATATGTAGAATCGGTAGGCACAGGTGGACCTTGAAATAATCCTTGAATGTAGACCAGAGAGACAGGACTAGTGTGGTTTAGTATGAGTGTAGAATACTTTCTGGTTAAAAACAGGCAAGGAGAGAGACTATCCATACACGAGTCAATTCACCACGGACTTCCAGGTGTCAAGGTAGAACAATATGAGTAAGTCGCAAGCTGCATAAAACTAAAGAAGTCACTAGATAGATGTGCAGTGTTGGTGAAGAAAGCGAGATGTTGAGGCAGTAATGTGATTGCGGATGTATCTGAACCAAATCAGTATTAGGGTTCTAGGAAATGGACGAAACCTATTAAACATTTATCCCGAGACAAAACCATTGGCTTAATTGGAGTATTCTCGATGGTGTATGTAGTGATCTTATGAGTTAAAATGAGGATGTAAGACGGGGGCATTGGGAGCATGAGAGCTGGCTGACTGCATACTGCGGTAGTCAAGGGCGAACCATATAGATATAATACACGATCTACAGATCTGTTGATGGTTTCTGTGCGATTAATAATTCATTTGAAGAGAGAGAATGGCACCAGTAGGCACAGAGCAGTTACAGACATAAGCAAACTTGTGATACACGCACTGTGAAGAGCGAACGGCTCCGAAACTCTGACCTACTCCAAAAAACACGCGATTGGTAAATTGGAGGTTCGTTTGATTGTGAGAGCAGAAGAGAGTATGACACAGGACTCGAGCAATCTGGGGAGCACACAATCGGACAGGGCGAAAGCCCAATTAGAATAGTAGAGCTAGCTAAGAAGAGCTGTGGTGGAACGGTCTGTGCTAAAGTAGGGAAGCAGATGTAAGCGAATAGGTCTACATAGCAGCAAGCCGAAAACATGGAAGCGTATCATGCACAAACATGAACACGGTATTTGATTTAAGGAGGCGGTGCGGTAGAAACATGGAGTAAAGAAAGCAGAGCCTTGGTCTCGATATGTTTACTCAAACTTATATGACACTAGCACTGAAATGCAGTGATCCTGACACAAGAAGAGGCGATTGCACTTGTCTAGCCATCAGAACTTATGCATATTAATACACAGGAGGATAATAAAGCGGTAAAATCACTTGACCACCTAACATGTAACCACACCAGCGTCATAGAGAAAAGGACTTCCTCATGTTGATGTTATTCCTCCCGTGTGTGTTATGATAGGACGAAAAGAACCGATGAACAGTTTGGAAAGGAGGATGGAAGAGCATCAATCTAAGGAAATCAGTATAGGCACTCCTTCTGAAGAGAATGCCGCTTATACAAGTTAAGAACACGAAGAATGCAGAAGAGCGAGAGATGCTGCCTATAGTAAGACATAAAATTAGGATACAAAAATCAGAGTAGCGCTTATCTTTGACTTTTCACCTCATCGACAGAGCTGCGGCCTTCATGCTTCCCGAACAAAATGAGTGTCATGTACCACTGCGAGAGGTGTTGCTCGCCAACAGCGCTTTGTATTTCACAGAAAAAGCTATCTCTCGGAATGACACCCAAATATGTCACTACATGCCACGAAACTCTACAAATTTATCTAAAACACCTCCAGAGTTATTGAGGTTCGTAGAGGAGAACGACTAGCTGTCTACTAAGCTAACTACGTGTGTGGAGACAGAAACCGAGTGGCGGTCCGCATAGTACTACAAAGGAATAAAGTGACAGATGCCATCTGAAGAAGCTAGCTGGGCATGCTACTAGTATCGAAGTTATTCTAGAAATATAAGAGCAGGAAGCAGAGAAATAAGAGACTTATAATAAGTGTATGGAATGAGGCGTATGAACGTAATCTAGTCTCAGAGGCACGAGCCATTAACCCACCGCTGTGACGCTAGTGCGGCTGTACGGGCACGAAAGTGCACCACTCCAACTGGTTTCCAGAGAGTATCTGGTAAACCCTCATGCCAGCCTGTGGACGTCTGTCAGTCTAGCGCGTGAGCCTGCCACCACGAAACGGACGTCTAGACTAACATATCGAAACAATGAGGAAATCTATATGGAGAATACAGAGAAGCGGGGAGCGACACGGAAACGAGCATTTCGCAGTTCAAGCTTCGATGAACTATCTCTCGGTCAGCTAGGTCTGCTGTCGTACACCGTCAACGAACGCCATTTCCAAATGACCGATGTGTTTAGTTCTGCCTGTCAGCTCTAGGTCTCCAGAGCGGGGAATACGAGAGACGTGCAGAGGCACAACGGTACACGAGAAACACCTTTTACCTAACGCGGGACTTAAATGAGCCGAAGGGAAAATGACTGCAGGAACTATCGTAAGAGCCGAAAAATACAAATCAAGAGAACAGAAATAAAAGAACACAGTGGTGAGATTGAGAAGATGCTAAATGATGATGGTGATGCGAAAAGGAAGGGATGTTACATTCCAGCCAGCACCGCTATACCACCGCTTTGCTGCTTGCTCTGCGCGCCGCACCACCACAATCCAAGAACGTGTTGCCTGCGTTCTGCGCAGGTGGAACCGTGTACGGCGCTGTGACCGCCACCCGGTGATACTATCGAGGTAAACAGACAAGAAAGCACAAACAGAGAAGTGGGACGGAGCTCTGAACGTGAGCAACCACCAAGCTCGTAAGAGGATATTGTGCGACCCTGCGCTAGAACCTGGCAACCAGCTATCTCTATGCTTACAACTGGTGACAAGCTGAGGCCGATGTCGGGGAATCCACTGAACACGAAAACAAACGGGCGGGCCAAATTTGAGGGAGAAAAGAAGACGAGTAAATCTGTTTTAGGTTTTATGGATTTGCAACACGGCGTATGAGGTAGAAGTTAAATAGAGAAAGACGTCTCCACTATCGAGCAGGACATGTATGTGATTATAGTGGTAGTGGTGGCCTAGGGCATTCTGAATGGAATCACAAAAGCAGGAGTTTGAAACGATAGTGGAAGACGTGGGTGGTAAGAATAAAATGCGTGTCAATGGTGATTTCGCGTATCTAGGGAAATGAATAAAAGCGGAGCTGAGAACGAAGTAACAGTGATGGGTTTTAAATGTCCTATGGGCGTTATTCAAAATTTGTTATCCAATGATGGCGGGGTGTATTTGAAAGAAAGTTGTTGAACGGTATGGAGATGGCAAGGGAAGATGGATGATTAGACATTATGGTGGAGAATGGAGTTGAGGTGGAGGGTGCCACTACCTTAGGATTATATGCGGGATGAATTTGGTTCTGGTGGCGAATCTGAAGAAGGTTTGAGAGGATTGATAGAGGAATTTGGCAGGGGTGTGTAAAAGGAGGGGGCTTGAAAGTAAACGTGGATAAGAGTAAGGTTATGGTTGTGAGTGAAGGACCCACTCCTCAGTGTGAAAAGTTATGTTAGATTGATGAGCAGCTTTAGAACAAGTGTCTGAGCTTTAAATATTTGAGAAAGGTAATATGTCGGGATGAGATTATAGAGCAAAACGGTGACGCACGCCAGAGAGGCCAGTGTCACTTAAGGAAAGTTGTGAATGGCAGGAAGGTGGCTGGTGCAATTAAATTCGTTGGTGAATAGCAAAAGTGGTTAACCAGCTCACCCTTGCACGTGTGCTGGGGTCTTACATGAGGGCTCTGCTTGTTACCGTGCTGGTTATCTGTTAGGAGTAAGTGACACCTATGGTCGAATCACAGAAAGTATAGATCTAAAGTGCCCAAATCCGATGCTTCAGTTATGCAGCGACAATCTATAAAGGGGGTGTGCTATGGGAGTGTGACAAGAATTTGATAAAGAGAGGGAGAGAATTTCGATATCCTAGTAGCTGCCTGGGGCACGTGTTGGCACTTGTGGTGTGGAAGAAACGGCGGTAAATGGATGACGAGAATAAATGGGAAAAGTATGTTTGAAGATGGTTTGGTCATGTGCGACGAAAGGGAGTGACCACTCATCGGGTAAGGATTTGGTTAAACGGATGTATTTAGTGTGAGAGCGGTGTTGAGAAAAACCGCACCTGGGAGACTGAAGAGAAAGATGGATTGAAGTCAGGGTGAAACGAATAGTTGGGCTGAAGGAGAGGAAAATGTGAGTTTGGCAGAGGCGAGGAATAAAGGTGAGAACACACATGATAGGAGAGAGTGGCGGGGGTTTGTATGGGGGCATGGTGGTTTTGGCCCACCTGGGCCAGGGGAAGAACCCCTTACATTGGCGATTTACCATAGTGAGGGTCCGTCGCGGTCCAATGATGCTCTAGGGTGGAATTTTCTGACTGCGACGAAGCTCTCATTAATTAATGGTACAGAGGGGGTAAGGCTGGGCTTTTCTTTTCGACGTTTGTTCATGTTCTCGCTACTGCTTTTCTTCTCCGAGTGCTATGTACAGGCCACCTTACCCCCAATCTGGGGGCAAAGAGGAAGGTGAAGAAAGAAGAAGAGAAGAAATTATATTATATATATAGAGTATCTATGATAATATAACGTATTTTAAGTATATATAACTCATAATTCCTATAGTATACAGCCATACCATCACATACGTGAGTGACTAGTACTATATAGCTAGCTTATATGAGATAATATTAATCATATATAGGTACTATATTATATACGCCACCCTAATTACCAAACCGTGGTTGAGTCTATTATTACGTTTATGATATATACTACTTTAGTAATATATATATATATAGGTATATATATTATAGTATATATATATTATATATATATATATATATATATATATATATATATTATACCGTATATATATATATATAGTATATATTAAATATAAATATAAAATATAGCTATATAGTATCATCACCGGTGCACATTAATAATATATATAATAATATATACGTGATTATAGTTTACAGAAAAATATAAGTGAAGGTGTTAGAATATATAATAATATATATCATATATATGATCCACCGGACTTATGACCTAGTAATAGTATAATACTTATATATATATATACTCAAGTAATGTATATATATAATTCAGTAAAGGAGTATACCGGACTATAGTATAACAAACTATATAAATAATACATGAGTAAATAAATATACATATGAATATCAAGTAGGCACTAACCTGGAAGAAATAACACTTCGCAGGGGTAACAGAGTTTGATATATAAATATAAGGAATATTATATTAATAATATAGTAATATAATATAATAATATATATATATAGTATTATATATATATATATATAGTATATATATAATATATATATATATATATAGTATAATAAATATAATATATATATAAAATATACGTTATATATAGGGCAATCTCTATAATATGGATAGCTACACCGAACAAACCATCGAAAAAGCACCATTTATATTTTTCACATTAAATTATAACACGTAGCTATTTATTTGTCGAAAAGCTGATTAACACTTATTTATTTACCAAATACTAATTTTTAAATCACAGTTCCAATTAGTTAATTTTTCTTAGGCCTATTCATTTTTTTAAAAATAGAGCATGTCGTTTTATAGATAAGCAAAGCCTTTTTTTCTTTTATATATTAAAATCGCTTACACTTACGCTCCATTATGCAGTTTTTATTTCACTTAGATTTCCATGTATCATAATGCTAAAATACCACTCTAAAACAAGAGTTCATACTATCAACAATTAAATATTCAACTTTCATCAGACAACAAATCAGACCACATTCGATACAAAAAATCTTCAATAGTCAAACTCACCAAACAAGCCACATTATCCGCACTGTACTGTTTACGGGAAGAGAACGAAAGATTTCATATATATTATCGCATATATTTTATCGATTATTATAGGTAGGACAGACTAGCCCGCTATCCCTTATAAGTTGATGTAAAAAAATGACGTCATTCGTGCCCTCCGTGCTTTAAGATTGTTTACTCCCTAACGATTCAAGAGGGTTAGAGCTGAGAATTGATAAATGGGAATTCAATCTATCATGATTATAGCTACTCCTCATTATATGTCGGTTGTTTTTCTTCTGCTATGATGAAAAATAGCACTTTTTTTAACTTTTATATAAAATTTTAATAATTTAGTATACTTTACAATTTAATTTCAATTATTTAAAACCTAAAAAATAATGGAGGTAGGAGCTACCTACCCGGCCTACCCTATATGTATACGCCCCTGATATAAATATATATATATATATATATATATATATAATCTCGCAACTGTACAGTACATTTAGATATATATACTAATATATGATGCTTATTATATTAATATAATATATATATATAACAATAATATAATTAAATATATTATATATATATATATATATAATATAGTATACTGAATAAATAGTAAGTTAAAGGAAAACATATACCGAAGTATATATAAATAAGATATATATTTATATATATATTATATATATATATATATATATATATATATATATATATATATATTATATATATATATATATATATATATATATATATAGTATATAAATATTGAGGTATAATATATATATATATATATAGTATTTTACCCGGTTTATATCAAAATGTGTGATGAAAATCAGGAACAACAGAAAAGGTTGAAAACTTATCATCATTATTATTATTAAGATTATTATGATTATTATCTTATTGATTATATATTATTATTAATTATTATTATTAATTATATTATTATTAATATGATTATAATTTATTATTCCCATATAGTTAGCTGATCAGATCACTTGTTTTAAAATGCAGTAGTGGTGCGTAAACATTCTGTTGTTGCCAGCATTTGAGCTTACAAGAGAAACAGCACATGTACTACACTCTGGACAGTTTAAAAGGATAAGCGACACACGATGTACTAAGTGGAACAAATTAAGTTAGAGGTTTCTCCACTTCTAGCATTATCCTCTTCCTGTGGGGTTGGACATGAATAATCGGTTGTTTACTATTGAACTCTTGATCCAGTCCTCTCTTAACCTTGTTGAATATTTATTCTTCTGATTAAAAAGTCTTTAAAGGTTTCCAGGCCCTTCTTCAATTCTGAATCTTTACTGGAAAAAATCAATGCCTTCCATCCTCGAATATCTTGAGTTTTCTGTACTTGACAGTACGATGATTCATTTCAGGAAGTAAGGATTCCTAATTCGATATATCTTTGCTAGGCAGACCTTTGGAGACCAGAAAACTGGTAATTACAACGACCATAAATATGTTATTTCACTGCCTAGGTTACATTATATTATACGCGACTATATATATATAGATATATATAATAACAAATATAATATAATATATATAATATATATTATATAAGGTACATCATATATATCATAATATAATATATATATATAATATAATAGTAATATATATATATATACACGGTATATATATATATTAAATTGTGCATCTTTTTCATCTACCTTTTTTTTCCAAGATTGGGAGTAAAGTGCGGTTACATGCATCGAAAAGGAAGAGCAAGTAAGAAGAATATGAAGCAAGTAGGGACTAATGCCCAGCCTTACCGCCCCCTCTTTACCATTAATTAGTAAGAATTCGTCGCAATCAGAAAATCCACCCTAGAAGCTTCAACGGGGGACCGCGAACGGATCCGTCCCTACTTACATGGTAAAATCGTCAAGTGAACGCCCTCATTCCCTGGCCCAGGATCGTCGGCCGAGCGAAACCAATACCCCCTGGGATACGAACACCCCGCCATTCTCTGTCCTTACATGCACCTTTCCTGTCTCGCCTCTGACCAAACTCAAGCGAGTTTCTCTCCTTCAAACAAATCCTTTACTGACTCAATCCACTTTTTCTTCGGATCTCCCAGCAAACGGTCGGTCACCAACACACACTCACCGACATAAAACATACAGCATTAACCGAAAACGACTATCACTTATCATCCGTTAATCCACGATGACCGAAACACATTTTCAACATATAACCTATTCATTTATTCTCTCATAGTAATCCCATTTCTTCACACCACACAAAACTCTCTAATTAACGTTCCATTCCTCATTTTATTCAATTCTTCTTACACCTAACATGCCCCTAAGATATGTCCATCTGAACATGTTGTACTTTAGATCTATACCTCCTATTCCAGATCATTAGTCTCACTTACTATGCATAAACATCTGCGTAAACAACAGTACATTTCAATTATAGACCTAGTGCACTGCGGAGAGACTTAAGCACATTTACATCCACCAAAACGATTTAATTTGCACCAGCCACCTTCCCTTGCCATTCACATTTTCCTACTACACTCTGCATTGTCCATCCGGTTCCCTTTTCATCCAACATATACGCGTAAAAATATTAAAAAACTCAAGCGGACAACTTGTTCAGCTGCAGGTCCAACCATCATAACATAAACTTCACACCGTTTAGGGGACCCTGTCCTCAACTCACAGACCATCACAACACTACTGTTATTCTACGTTTACTTCAAACCCCCTCCTTTTTATACACCCTGCAAATCTTCATTACTCTACAAATCCTCTTCACACTCAGCCTCAGATCTTCACCATTACAAAAACTTAGGAACTCCGATCCTGCGCATATATATAGGTATGGACCCTCCATCCTCCCATTCTCCATCATTCTAACACCTTATCTCGCTGCCCACCCTCTCACCTCTAAATTCTTTCATGGAACCCCCATCCCATTATTACAAATTGACATAACCAAGGAACAACAAGCATCCCGTCCTCACTCCGCTTCTTACACATTAAACCAATCCACTTTCGATCACCATTCTATCTTACTACACACGCTTCACTAATCAGTCATACATACTTGGGTGATTCCATTCATTTAAAGCCTACCATCACACATTATATCAACTAACACCTGCCATAGAGTCTTCCGCTACCTTAATCCCTTATCATACGCCTGTTTGCAAATCCAAAAAACGTAAATACAATTTATTTCTTCTCCCATTTTCTCAAGTCATTTGTTTCACATTATAAAGATTTGCATCCACACATCCCTAAGAGACCACACCTAATACAGCACCTTGCTCATTCACCAGTCAGTCAAACTTCATCACTCGACGCTCTCTCTTCCACCAAAAATGCCAGCAATATATCTTCCCCCCAACACTCAAATAATTCCCCTATAATTCCCCACTATCGGCCTTTATCTTCCCTTAGCCTGATCCGTAAGTCTTACCACTAACTACTCTCCTTCAACCCCCAACGAAATATACCCACCATTTAAACGCTTTGTTACACCAACTTCTTAAATCTAACAATCTCCATCTCGCTCCTTCTTAATTCATCTTCACCAAGTAATTTTCCATCCGAAACCTGCAAGATTACCGATCTTCAACTTTTCTCACTTATTCCATTACCTTCTTCCTTACTAGATTCTACCAAAAAATCCCTATTCCTTCTTGTTACCATTCAAACCCACACACATTTTTTTTTTTTCACTATCACTTCTCCATTACTTGCCAATGTTTACAGATTTTCGAAGTGTTTCTTCCACACTTCCCCTCACGTCCATTTCATCAGTTACGAAGCACCATCCCTATTCCTTTTATTCTAAGCAGATTTCCCTTATTCTCATTTCTTAAGCTTTCGCAGCTTCCTTCCAGAACTACGCGGTTAAACCTATCCCTTGTAAGTCCACATTTCAGCCACCCCCTTCTAAAATGTTCATTACCTCTTTATTTTCCTACCTATGTAAGCACCTTTTAGTATTTCCTTTTCCTCGTTATATACAGATTCCAAAACATCTTTCTTTTGAAACTTCCATCATTTGCTTTAGTAGCATTTCAACCACGCTTTATATATAATATATAGGAGAATAAACTAATATATAAATGATGATATATATATAATATATATATATATATATTATATTATATTAATATATATATATAGTTATATATAGGTAATATATATATATATAGGTGATATATATATATATATAGATAGTATATATTGCTGTTAACGGCGAAAGGCGGGGCAAACCCTGCCAATAGTCGAAAAAAGAGAAAAGAAAACCCTAAGCGCAGAAAGCTAATAGGAAAGAAGTGATCGAGGCTGATCAGCAACGAAAGCGCCAGCCCCAGGCACCGTTTGCGCAACTCTATTTGATAGAAATCAAAAATGAAAAAGAATAGACGGTAAGAACCTGGAATACTCGAGGTGTTTACTAAGGAGCACTAAGGCTATTCAATAAAAGCGCTGACCACCAACCGGAGTTCAATCATAACAAAATATATAATTAAAAAAAAATACATACATATGTTAAGATAATGAAATGAAAAGAATTACAGTTTTTCAATATGAAAGAAATGATACAAAATATAGTAGTTAATGAACGCGGACCCGATCGTAGAGGTAGTAAAATAGCACTACCAGAACGATCAATAAACCTATATAAATATAGGAATATTCTCGCGACTGATAGTCAATTCGAGTGCAAATTTATTAAATTACTTAAATCAGAGACACGTGCAAGTGTCAGAATATATAAATGGACGAGTCAATCAGACAATCCATACAATTACAGTGGTCAATCGACGCTGACGGGATCGTAAAGGTAACAAAATTGAATTACAAGAACGATCGATATTCTTCGCGAAGATAGCCACAGAGTATACACTATTCGAAAATATAAGTCGCACAACTTTAAGATGGCAGAATATGGTAATTTTCGGGTTAATAATTATTAACTCGCCGCTAGGCAAAATCATGCCAATATATTTAAGATATATGCATATTCAGGTAAGTTATAAAAATAGTTATTTTTCGGTTATTTAACAATTACAACAATGATAATCTTAAATACAAGCACAAGGCAATTAGCAGATTCGGGATTATATAAAAATAAAATTGTTGTAAATAATGTTGAATAAAACCCAAGAACATATACTAGTCGAGCTCGATTTAGTAAAAATTTACATTATCGACTTGCAAACAACAACTAATGCTGCCGTGAAAGATAAGTGACCGATTCACCAACAATATTACAACGATAATTAAAAAAGCTCGTCAACTTGGTTCATCTGTGAACCACTACGACCTCGGGCTTTAGCGTTCATTACTAAAGCGCCCAGATTCAATATATGCCGCGTCGTCGCAAATCTCGGCTATGGATTCAGGGCAATTATTGGCACCGCGGTTTCCGAACAATAACCCAGATGGCGAAACAACCGGCCAAGGAAGGACTGGGCACTCAGTTCATAAACGATTATGTCCCGTGAAAAAAATCGAATCATATGATCCCCACCGACAATCACACAATGCTCAAGCTCGAGCAACAGCTCCATCAGTTTCGATCCCTGCAGGAAACGCGTTTATTAAGATCTAACGCAATATAGCAAATCAGAAAATAAATAAAACGCTATTGAGCAGAAGATCACATTATAACTTCATAAAAACAGGGTACAATAAAAAACACGTAACCCTAATTGTGGGGAGGTTTTTTTAGTCTTAAGATCTTCAAGACAAAAGAGGAAAATGGGTACAAAATATTTTGAGAACAAACGGTACCAGTAAGTAAGCAGAAATAAAGTAAACTACTTCAGTATGTAACTAATTTTGATGCAGCAGAATCTGCACTTGCATTAACCCAATTTGGTTTCAATTTTTACCTAGCCTGAAATTGGAAGGGTGATAATAAATATCTACGAATATAAAATGTGGGGCATGGCATTTTTCAATATATATGCAATAATAATATAAGGAGGCATAATCATATATACTAAAACACACATAAGCCCCTTCCTTATCTATACTTTAGCTTTTACGGCTATTTAGTGGTTTGCTCCAACTACATATGTATGAGCTTTCTCCTTATTAAAAGAGACCTTCCACTGACTTCGTGCCTGCACACCGACTCTACACTCCACTCTTCACTATACCCACTTGAGATGGCGGCAATTCACCTGGAAAGGGTAAAAAAGAAGGGCCAATGGCAGCAAGCCCCATTGAGCATTAATCCACCCACCAGAAAATCGGTTCCCGATTCTTTCTCAACCAAGACAAGGAAAAATAAGGGCAGTTGACCAAGTCCAAGCGAACCGAACGGTAACATTGCCAGCTACCCCAATAAGCGCGAGAAACCAACATAATACACAACAAGTACTGCGGGAGAAACCAACATAATACCCACATATTTGTTATGTTAGCATTACAATAACAATGCAAACGAAAAAGAATTTACCCAAAATAGAAGGCTTACAAACATTGCTCGTACAAAACAACCAATGACAAGATATAGGAGTGTTTTCATTAAATGTACACCGGAGCCAAACTTTGTCCTGAAACTTCATTTGGATAAACTATATTTCGTTGCTCTTCCCATTTATATTTTCTTTCTTCCTTTTTTTTTTTTCGATTGCTAGTCATTACAGGTTAGAGGGGAGAGACGGATATCACAGGACTTACTTGCTACTCCGACGACATTACAATTTTTACAAAAAATTTCATAATAAATCATTTCTTTTAATAAAATAACTTTATTATTTACAAGGATTAAACAAAAAACAGGACAGCATTATCAACAGAGAGTCGGTCACTACTATAAAAGCCAGTACACAGAGCAACAAAAAAAAAAAAAGAAAAATCCTACTAAAAGAATGCTTGACCACCTGCCGTGAATAGTATACAAACAAAAGCAGGCCAATAACATGCATCTATATGATATAGCACTGTTTTAAAGGCTTACGTGGTTACATAAGCTACCAATAAAAAACGTTCTTTTAAATAACCCCATGGTGCATATTACACCCGATTCGCATGATTACATTCATAGCGGTCAACAACATACACAAAATTTATAAAGTTGAGGATACCTTCCGCTCCCTCATAACCTGCAAGCATTTCTTGGGCCCGCGTTAAGCATAGCATCCGTTCGACCGGCAGACGTGCCCCCCGGCATCATACACCTCTCCAGGCCCTCCAGATAAAACTGGAGCTTCCTTTCCTCCGCCATACTCAAGGCCTCCGGTACAAACTCCCTCCACCCCACTTCATTTCCATTTTTAGGAACATAATACGCCTGGGACAGACTCCCAAAGAAGAATACCGCCCCAAGAAAAGCAAGCCCCACTCGATCTTCGCAGCTGGACCATCTCCGCCACCGACCTCCAACCAAGTTCAAAGCCCCCAGGGACCCCGACCATTCGGAAGAGCTACTCTTTGATGGTATATAGGTGTTACCCCGTGTGTTTCCACGGGTCAGCACAGGAGAGGCAACTAATGGCGTCATTGTCGAGATGAGCTCTTCCTCAAACGACTCATCCAACAGACTACGGCTCTTCCCGAACTCACTCACACCAGCCTGCGGAGGGGACATCTCCAAAGATACCAGTGATGCCACCTCAATCTGACCATCCCCCGTCATCTCCTCGTTCACCACAGATGAGTCACCTGCAGAATATTCAGGCTGCGGATCGTCAACAGTAGACGCATCGACAGGCCTCAACACTGACTCCGGAACTCCCGGGGAAGAACTGCTGACAGGAGAACCCCTGTGGTGGGTCGACCGCACCGGAGACTCGGGCGCGGCCACTCCACCCACCGGGGCGGCAACAGGGACAGAATATCCCTCCCCCGACGCAACCCCCGCCTCCAATGCCGGCTTCCGCCTAAAATGAAGCCACCGACAACTTGGCTGGATGGAATCGAAAAACGACCCCACACATGCATCCGTATAGTGCAACCCATCCGATAGCACAGCCGGAAACAGCAGAGACTCCGAATCGTGTCTCAAGAACCGAGCATGAGGGGCGTCCCGGGTAGAAAACCGGAACGCATTATCTTGGGCATACCGGTTAAACCCATGGTTCATCATGAGGAACCGATACCCGAGGCCCGGCTTCTTAAGGCCCAGGTTCCAATTATAAATCTCCCGGGAACGCTCATGCAGATACTCCGCCTGAAACATTGGTTCCTTCTCCATTAGGGGTATCAAATACTTCATGCCCTTCCTTATCAATGTATTTTCATTAAACGCGTAAATATTTTTTACGCTGGGGAGCAGAAGGTAAACCTCCATGCGCTTGTTCGCCCGGTGACAGCTTCTCACAATGTCCCGCATCAACCTCGGAATGGCGCTCCAGTCCGCAGCAGGGTCATCTGTCAGCAGAGAGACTCCCTCTGCCTTTGCGAAGAGCACCTTTCGCCACGCAAAGGAGGTTAACCCCAACAACAGCAGAATATCTACTGCTTTAAGATCTAAGTTCCGCAGAATAGCCGGGGTTTCCACGATACTCCGCCCAACCCGGGCGTTAACCATGATTTTAACGGCCCATTTAGCTTCTAATTCATTGGTTATTCGGCGGAAAGCAACCGCCTCAGAATCGCCGATGATCAAAACGTTCTTCATCTGCAAATAAAAATACATCTTTTAGAACAAAGCAATGGTGACATATCATAATGAACAATAAAATGAAAAATAAGGACCTGTAAGGCAATTAGTAATTAGTACATCGGAATTCATCATATTATACTCATTTTAAGTTCGCCATCGAAATGCTTTTCGGAAGCACGGCTGGATCATGACATATAACACGGCTGCTTTGTTGCTTTTGTGACGCAGATGCATATTTTAATTTATGTTCCAATCAATATTCGACATTACTTCTCTTGCAGATTTTTATACTAAATAAACATTCTTTTTATATTTTAAATATTCCTCTCAACAAGTAATTTATTTTTATTTATTTATTATTTTTTTTCTCTCCTTTTTCATTTTTACGGTTCTTTAACACTACGCTTTTTCGCAATAACAATGAAAAAAAAAAAATAAAAAAAATTCTCAATTACTTTTACCAATAGGTGGTTAAGAGTTTATCTTGTGATCAATTTTTTAGCTATGTTACTTGGCCTTCGGCGCTGATATTCCAGAGGCACAGCCATGGTATTAGATAATTCCGCTACCGCCCCCCTGGATCTCGTATGCGGCCGTTGGTTTCTCACCTCCGGCTCCAGAATATCAGACTTCTCCGGCTCCGGGATGATAGCAAGCCCCTCCGGTTTCCCATAGGAATCATTCATATACTCCCCAGGCAAACTCTCACACTTGCTCTCATGCTCGCTTTCAGACGACTCTAAATTGTACAGGACCCCCAGAGAACTATTATGAGGGGATGACCGTAACAACTTTTGCACCTGAGGGCTAAATCCCTCAAATGCTGACGTCTGGCCCCATGATTCATCTAGCTCCCCGAAAAACTCCTCCCGACCTTCAGATGACTCTATCTGAACTGACCCATCCGCTAACGGCGAAGCCGGTGCGAATTGAATCAGCGGAGCGGTAAAAGACATTCGCCTATTGCGATAAGGACGCGCCGAAGGATGTAATGCGGACATAGGAATCAAAAATCGGGACTCCGAACTCGCAGACTCAATAAAACCCTCCTCAATAGGATCCATGCGACCGTGATTGTTGGTAGAACCAACAACGGAGGATCGACTCGGACTAGAGAACGACTCCTCAATGAGTTTTGCCACACTGCCACTAAGGTGTTGTACCTGATCTAACACTACAGAGGATCGACTCGGACTGGAGAACGACTCCTCAATGAGTTTTGCCACACCGCCACTGAGGTGTTGTACTTGCTCTAACACTACAGGCTTCATCATCGCGTCTAACCGCTCTTGACTCTCAGCCAAGTCCTGCAGAGCAGAATATTCATCACACGAAAATGGGGAGGCCTCAAACCCCAGGAAATCCTGTTCTTCTTCCTCCAACTCCACGGCATCGAATAACTTCGGCTCCTCTGTCACCAAACTACTGTCTTCCCTTTCTTCCTCTGGTGACAAAACATCACGTACCTCCCTAACCTCCTCCTCGCACCCATCATCTGAATGCAACAGTAAGGTCTTAAAATAGTGGTTTTTCCTCAAATATTCAGGAACATCCACCCACGGCCGTAACTGCGAATAATGTGCGGTTACCTCTTTACTTTGAGGCTCCAGAGGATAGCGGGAAATAACATATGACAGACTATTAGAATACACCCTGAGAACAACAAAAGGACCAGTATATCGGCGTTTAAACTTGTTTGTGACCAAATCCCCTGGAAGCATGAGTTTTATTAAGCAACTTTATCCACCCTTTTTGTATGGAGCGGAATTATAGAAGAAGGTTCCTCCAATATTGCTGCAAAAACAAGGATTTCTGGCCAAAAGTATGCGGCTCTCTGTATAAAAACCTCGCTAGTGTCCGCTATGCAGATGCCCACGTATCTATTATACAAAATTACGGCCTGAGGCAACTCGGTATCCCAGGAAACAGGATTCTCCTGCACCAACATCCGCAATGTCTGCAACAGAGTACGATTGACCCTCTCTGTAACTCCGTTACATTGTGGCATATGGCTCGAAATTACCACGTGAGAAATACCAAACTCTCGTAAGACCCCTTCGAACGGTTCACCCATAAATTCCAGCCCTCTATCACTAAGCAAGCGGTCAGGGATATATGGCAAAAAAGGTAACAACTTGTACTTAAATGCATTCGCCACAGCAATACTAGTCTTCTTGACAAGTGGCACCACGGAAATAAATTTTGAAAAGTGGTCAATGGCCACAAAACAATAACCATTATTACCTCTTGACCGTGGCAACTGGAGCAAATCCACCGCCAACAAATCAAAAGGATGATTTGAAGTAATTTTTAGGAGTGGTGGTTTCACACTATTTGGATTTGTCTTGTTCTGCTGACAATGTGGACAACTTCTACACACATCAGCCACAACTTGCACCACCCTCGGATTCCACAAATCTTCGTATATGAGAGAGATTAACTTATTCCTTCCCAAATGACCATATTTGAATCTGACAGACTACAGCAATCAAATATGAAAAGGGAATTATATATTTCCTACGGATTCTCCGCGGAGTGGAGGATACAATATATTCACCCTCCAGGAAAGTTTATCACACCAACCGCTAAAATAAAACTTAAGTCTGTATCCACTGCGGAACTGGCGGAATTTGAGTTTTAAACCACAACCTATACAAGTTTCCTCAGAGTTGGATTCTAATGTTTTGTTCTCTCCAAAATAACGATCTCTTCTCATGCTGGGTCTATCATGGTATTATGAACTTAGAAACATAGATTATGATCTTGTATCAGATGAAAATATTTGAGGATCTGAACCCTTAATACATATATCACCGGCGATCGGGCTGCATCTCTGGTGGTACAATGCTTCCCCATCACTTTTTAATTGGCTGCAGACAGCATTATAATTGTATACCAGCATACACACCTCAAAGAACATACGTCGCTACTTCATCACCATAAATTAAGGGAGTAGACGTATTATAATACACATGCGCACCTGATATTTACAAAGTTGGGCAAATGCCTGAATTACTTCCGGATAGGCATCTGTCCAGGAAGTCTATAAGTCTCACCTTTTCAAATATCCTACCCTGCAGATAGTATTTTACTCGGATATCTTTTAAAAGTTCTAGTCAAACAAACTTGACTATCTCTATGTCTAGTGTGTCTCTATTCTCTCATCTCCAAGAAGCGCGAATACATCTGAAGAGCGAATCACCCCCCCCAGGTACCTCCACCTGCCTAAAACCCCTTGGGACAGTGAACTGCTCACCCAAGCAGTTAACCGACTCCGACTCCGGTAAATAATCCGATTCCACTGCAGAAAGTGGTGAACGTGACAACGCATCAGCGAGGACATTCTTCCTCCCACTAATATGTCGCACTTCGTAGTTATACTCGTTAAGCTCGTCTAACGTCCTAGCTATACGCCCATCAGCGGCCGACATGTTTTGCAAATATTGGAGCGGCTCATGATCGCTAAAGATCACAAACTTTTTCTCATTGCAAAGAAAAGGTCGTAAGGCTCTCACTGCCCACCGTAAAGCGGCTAACTCGCGCTCAACGGTAGAATACCGCTGTTGCGTTTCTGAAAAAGTCATTGAAATGAAAGCTATAGGTCGAGATTCGCCATCCTTCTGCTGCGATAGCACTGCCCCAGCACCGATGTCAGAAGCATCGACATGGAGTTCTAAGGGCGGAGAATTCAAACCATAATCCGGAAACGTTAACAATGTTGGACTTACTAACGCTGACTTGAGCACTTCAAACGCTGTTTGACACTCCGGCGTCCAACGAACCACACGTCCGCCAGTCTGGCACGATAACGGCTTGCCAATTTCGGAACAATTAGGAATATGGCGACGGTAGAAATTAACCATGCCTAAGAACTGCCTCAATTGCTTAACTGTCTTAGGCAACTGGAAAATAAGAACTCAGATAAGTTCTATGGGAAGGAATACCCTGTTCATATTATATAATTGTCCTAAAAATTCCACAGACTCCCGACACAACTTCGTCTTCTTGGGCTTTAACTTAAACCCATTGGCTTGCAATGCTTTCAGAGCTTTTTCCAGAGAGACCAAGTGCTGCTCGAAAGTGCGGGACCTAATTATTATGTCATCCAAATAAGCCATGACCTCTGACCAGGGAATTCCTGAAAGAGCCAG
The DNA here is from genome assembly GCA_015478945.1 of Trachelipus rathkii. Taxonomy (NCBI): domain Eukaryota; kingdom Metazoa; phylum Arthropoda; class Malacostraca; order Isopoda; family Trachelipodidae; genus Trachelipus; species Trachelipus rathkii. The sequence continues at coordinate 27,154 of JABUQX010069741.1, read as the reverse complement.
CATCATGCCCCGTTGGAAAGTGGCTGGTCCACCCTTCACCCCGAATGGCATCCGAAGAAACTCATAATGAGAAAGAGGCGTTGAAAATGCAGTCTTTTCCACACTATCCTCGGCCATTTCAATTTGGTAATAACCACGAACCAAATCGATTGTGGTAAAGTATTTTGAACCCGACATATATATCGAGTCAAAAGAGAAAAGCGTCATCCTTGGTATATTTATTTAAGGCCCGGTAGTCGATACATAGACGTAAAGAACCGTCCTTTTTTCTCACTGGCACAACAGGAGCAGAATAAGGTGATCGACTTTTACGGATGATGCCGCTGTCCTCCAACTCGTAACACTGTCGCTCGATCTCCTGCGCTAGTGGCCCTTGAAATCGACGCACAGGTACATGGATGGGTCGATCAGTGGTCAATTCAATATGGTGCTGCACATTCTCAGCCAAGCCAACATCATCATCTCCCGTACTGAGAACAGAAGAATACTTCAGCAACAGATTAAGAAGTTGCTCCTTTTGCGCATCGTCCAACGGAATATCCGAAAATTCAAATTCCTCAATAATCTTGTCTCTAGTCCAATATTCATGCATATGCGGTTCGCTGGAGTCATCCTCAACAGCTTCCACATGACCCACATTCACCTCAGCGACGTCAGAAATTGGCAGCACTTTACCGACCAAGTAACCTTTTGGCACAAACCTTGCATGGTCACTGTAGTTACACACAGCTACCACCGGCGAATTATCATGCGAGATTACCCCAGGAAGCACTTCCAAATTACCATCCCGAACCCCCTCCAATAAGAGCGTGTCCTGAACGTATGGACAGCCATCCAGATTTATTGAAATAAATCCACATTGATAAGCTTCCAACTTGGCATTCTCCCGAGTGCAAATCTTCATTCCTTCAACACTTCTCATAGAGTCCTGTGCTATTACCTTAAACCGCTCTCCTTCGCGACTAAGCAACTGATGTGTTGACATATCGGGGAGCAGATTATTGGCTCGCAACAACGGAACTCCCAACACAAGGGATTCTCTCAAGCACTCTGAAGGAACCACATAAAACTCGTCAAAACCGGTGACAAACCCGCTACGGAACCGCAATGCAAGCTTGACCATCTGCGTAACCCGGACAGTATTGCGACCAATACCACTGATTGTTCGAACTGGCGATGAAGAACGCCGCACGATATTGGGAAGTCTTTCCAAAACCGATGAATTAATGAGGTTGACGCACGCACCATTGTCAACAAGACAAGGATACATCCGGTCCCCACATCCAACAATGAGCACATCGACATGAAGAGGTTGGCTATCTACATTACTAAAATGGACTTTAACCTCTCCAGTATTAGATAAGGGGTTGTCTACATCAGAATACAGATCATTTATTTGCCCCTGAAGCTCCGTGGCCTGATCTAGAGTCACGGGGCTGTGGAGTTTAAAGGAGCACCACTGCACGCGCCTGGTTCGTGAACCTCGTCACAAGTGGTGCAACGGTTTGCTTTTGGCCTGGCCCCCTGATTATTTCTTTGGGGCTTAGGCGAAGGTCTCCGCGAAGTTCGCGCAGAATCCTCTCGCCTTTGGCAATTTATACCAAAGTGGTCCCCAGAACAATATGGACACACTGGTGTTTCCGCCCGTGAAGGGGATTGATTATTTTCCTTTCTCTGCTGTAGTTTCCTGCATTCCTCCCTTTGATGTCCCCTTCGTTCGACAGAACGAACAGATGTTCTGATAGAGGAAACAGTCATCAATCGTATGATTTGTCTTGCCACAATGATGACAGAGCTTAGCTGATCTTCGCGTGTTTTGCTGGCTGGCCTGGGCTTTCCTAGCATTTTGTGGGCTTCCCTGGGTCCTTCCAACATTACCAGAATTTTTCTGCTGACTTCTTGGAAAATTATCATTCTCTTGATGCTTAGTCTTCTGAGCTTTGGGTGAAGAAGTCTGCCTAGGAGCATAACGGTTCACAATTTCGTTCCATATGTTCTTCCTCGGTGCAGAATCTTTAGGAGTGACATGAGATATGGTGATGACCTCGGACTCCACCTCATCCTTACCTTGTTCTATGCCGAGTTCATTGTAATGCTCATTGGCCAATCGTACTATCTGATCAAAACCTAACCTTTGGCCAGTTCGCCCCTCGTGAATTCCATAAATATAATCACGCATTCTATTGATTCCAACATCCAGCGGCATATATACAAAAAGGCGCAGGGCGTAAGTTGTCAGTGTTTGCAATGTTTCTACCAGGGTATACGCGTCGACTAGCCAGGCTTGCTCAAGTCGTAAGTCTGCAAACATATTAGTACTTTCCCCAGACTTCCTCTTAGCCAGCTATGAACTCACTGTGTGGCCTCTTCTGCTTCTTTCATCTCAGACCATGTTTCCCCACCATGTGATTAAAAGCACCTTTACAGCAGGATACTGTGAATCACCTCATCTTTAGATTTAGACGACCGATTACAATCCAAAGTATGTGATCTGCCAGGTAATTCCCCAAACTTATCAGCCCAGTCATCATGTTAGGTCTGTGGGTAGTCGTGAACTCATCAATTATCGTATCGAACCTCCAGAGAAATTTATTTAAAGTCTTGTCCATCGTCAGGCATAAACTTCGGTGGTGGTGCGGCACGCGGCCGAAACGCCCGTGCATGCAGCTGCGTCAGCAGAGTAACTGACTTAGTAATCATCGTCAACTGAGCCTGCATAGCTTCCAAAGGGTCCGGTCTCACGGTGCCAACACTACTAGATGGAACCCCCCATCAAAATCAATCAATGGAACTGTGGAAATTGGTGCGGTATAAGTTGACGTCGTCACAGTTGATAGTGCGGGTGCGCTTTGGTATGACGCATTTGTTGTTCCAGTGGCAGAATACATCCCACCACTTTCACGACCTGCAAAGCCCACTCTAGAGTGGTATCTACCCAAGCTACCTCCGACAACCTCCGATGCTTTAGGGTTATCAACTTCCCTGGACAGCTGAGAGCTATAATTGTTTCGCTCAAACGGGAATCGAAAACGTCCCTCCGCAACCGGTGGCTTGCGTTCTCGCTTGCTTTCCATCTCTTGCATCAACCTCTGCCTCTCCGCTCTTTCTTCATTCAACTGCCTCTGTGTTTCATTTAGAGCAGCCGTCAATCGTTTAAACTCTTCCAAAAAAAAAAAAAAAAAACTTTCTTTTTTTCCCAAAAAAAAAAAAAAAAAATCCCCAAAAGATTTAATTTTTCCCTCTACTTCTTATCTGAACTCCTATCTTACTTGACCCCCCTGTGGTCCCCCATGATGTTATATGGGAAGGTGTAATGCCCCAGAAGTCTCAATATCATCCATTCCGCTTGCATTCTCTGCGTTCTCAGACATACTGAAATATTTAAGCTTGGGGATGTAAAATCACCCTATAAGAGTCTCCAATAGTAACAGAGTATCCTGGCAAGGTCGCCACTTAATATGTAACGGCGAAGGGGGCAAACCCTGCCAATAGTCGAAAAAAAGAAAAGAAAACCCTAAGCGCAGAAAGCTAATAGGAAAGAAGGTGATCGACTGATCAGCAAGAAAGCGCCAGCCCAGCCGTTTGCGCAACTCTTTGTTTCTGATAAAAATGAAAAAGTAAGGTCTAGGCCCTAGGGGGTTAAGAGGAAGTTACATCGCTTCTGAAACGCAAACACCAATTCATATAAAAATATATAATTTTAAAAAAAAACAAGAAAGAAGTTATTTACAGAATTGTGCCTTGCACCATACAGTTTCAGAATATTAAAAAAAAACCATATTTGTTCATGAATTAGAATACAACGAGTTACAGCAACAGTATAGCCGATCAGATCCGAGGGGCCAATCGAAGCTGACCAGATCGTAGAGGTAATAAAATTGAATTACCAGAACGATCAATAGACCTATATAAATATAGGGCTATTCTCGTGACTGATAATTAAATCGGTACAACTCATTTAATATATTTAAATCAGAGACACGCGCACGTGGCAAAATATATACATGGACGAGTCAATACAACTCATATAATTATAGCGGTCATTCAACGCGGACAAGATCGCAGAAGTAATATAATAGAATTACAAAAGAGATCAATAGGACTATGCAAATGCACCTATATAAATATAGGTGTATTCTCGCGACGATGACCAAGAATTATAAATTAACAAGCAAAATATACATATATATATATATGCATATTTAACATAATAAAGGAAATATAAATATCGGAATATTGTCATAAAAGTGATGGTTATTCAATTACAAAAATAACTATTATTTAGTTGCTCTTCAAAGTTAAGTATAGGACAAGAATGGCAGAGTACATTACAATCGCAACAATACTAATCAGTGAGTTACTAATGTGAATATTATAGCAGCTTTTCCTTTAAAAAACGATAATGACGATTAGATGTTAAATAAGTTACAAATTTTTACGTAACTTAATTCCCACGTTATAGGACCCTCCATCGGACAAAGCATCTCATACGCGGCAGTGTGATTACAAAAAGTCCCGCTCCTTGGCCCGCAACCTCGAATATACTTCAAGACAATTCTTGGGCCACAACTGAGTAAGGCGGAGTGGTGAAATAATTGACTATGACAAGATAGGGCACTCGAGTCCCGATCGAATATGTCCACCGGACTGCATGCGTGAAAGAACTGCGCCTATTGTGCTCCAGCACCGAAAATGAAATCTAAGCCCGGATCAATAACTTCAAGGTTGGTGCCGAGAGTTGACCCAAGATTTGATCCCTGCAGAAAACGCAGTTATCAAATCTCATGCAATTATAGCAAATTGGAAAAATAAACAATGATATTAAACAGAAAATCAATGCAAACTTATAAGAACAGGGTACACTAAGAAGAAGACGTACCCTAATGTGGGGAATTGTTCAATCTTAGATCTTCAAATCGAAGAATAATCAAAAAGATGGTACAGAATATTTTGGTACCTCTGAGTAGCAGAATAAATTAACTACTTCGATTTATAAATTATTTTATGGAACAGAATCTTCACTTTTTATCCCTGTTTAACCAATTTGGTTTCAATTTTACCTATCTGGAATGGAAGGGAAATAATAAATATCTACAACCAAAATGTGGGCATGCATATTTTAACATATATATGTATATATACATATATATATCAAAACACACATAGCCCGTCTACTTAGCTTTTCGGCTAAACGAGTTTTTGCTCCACTACCCGTGTATAAGGTTCTCTTCTTTAAGCCTTCCACTGTCTCGTGTGCACCTTCTGCACTCCCACCTTCCATTACCCGCTTGAGATGGGCGCGCATCACTGCGAAAGGGAAAAGTAATGCAACTGGCAAGACAGGCCCATTTACAATACTACTATTTATTATATAATATATATAATATATATATATATATATATATATATATATAATAATATATATATATATATATATACTTATATATATATATATTATATTGGTTATTTGTTAATTGTTATTGTTATTGTTATGAGTGAACGATGCGATCTCTGCAATTTCCCAAAGGGAACAGGATAAAAAAAAGAAAGAAAATGACTAACTCACACAGCCCTCCAGTAAAAGAAGAAAGCAATTTTGAACGTTTTTCATCGAATAATAATTTGTTTTGCAACGCAACCGAAACCTGCATGCGTCAGGTTGTTGATTTGAGAACCTCTCTCGCCGTTCATCCGATTGTGTGACTGAATATCTTGGCCATGTACACTGTCACTGACGGGATTTAACATAGACTGCAAAGCGAGATATGTGGCATCAAAGGAGAAAGGAAAGTAGGGGGAAAGAACAGCAGTGCCCAAACAGAATTAAATAAGCCAATCAAGTAATAAGCAAAATATATAAACAAAACAATTCTCAAACTAAAGAAAAACTCAGGACACAAGTTACAAAGGAAACTCTGCACTAAAGCTTATATACATGTATTAACAAAAGAATATTTACAACTCCTCCTTGTATGAATGCGAATACATATACTACCAGATATTGCTATTTGTCAGAACATGCAACACAAACATAGAAAGATAGAGCTCGGGGTTTGTGAAATAAGGAATCTATTAAGAATATTTAAATAAATAAGACCTTCGTGAAGAAACCAAAGCACAGATCTCATAAACAGATCAATTCGATAGATTATATTGACTATATACTTATACATATATAAATGAATCTTATAGAATTGCTAAACTTCTCACACAAACAAAAATCATTGAGTAAGTTAAGTTAATGAATAATCAAGATAATAATTAATTAATTGATTAGTTATGTTATAATTTCTTAAATTGTATACTCAACTAAAATAGTTAGTGATGAATCTTGCTCTCGTATTCCTGTGTACGACTTTGATTACATTTGATTTTTGATTATTATATATGAGAGCGTGACAATAAATAATTTAATTAGTCCCATTAGATCGAGTCTCCAGAAATTTCCATAGGTGATATTGAATTTTTGCTCATAAATGGATCCCAATTTTGATAATGAATGTGATAGAATAGAGGCTCCCAAATTTGAACCCTGAGAGAAAAACCTCATTGTAATTTATTCTATTAACATGACGATTTAAATAGGTTAAAGTAAAAAGATTATATTTAATCCAACTCTAATTTCATTATCAAAATTTATTTTGGACAATTATTAATCGATTAGTTGACCCAATTATTATTAAACACCTACCCTTAAACGGGGATGTTCTTGGAATGAGCCTCCTATCAATTGTCTGACTATTTCTCCAGAATATTCAGGAATTTATTTCAGTCAAAAAACAATATAAACAATTTGTTCAATTTGAACTTTAATAATCAAACAACCAATATTCGAATACTAATCTGGTGGAAGATAATATTATATACGTTAATAATTGGTTCAAAATCCAATAACAAAATGTGACCATAGAGTGGATAAAAAATAGATAATAAAAAAAAAATGCATCATAGAACTTTGATGAACAGTTATTCTTTCATTTCCCAACTGCTGAATGAACTCGTCCTTTCGACTTATCTGAATTGATCCCAAATCTTCTTACATTGCCTCCAATCCTACCAAGAGAACCAATAATTGTAAATTTGGTCTTGCAAACAGGCAAACAACTATTCGTCCACAATCAAGTACCGAGAAAATCGAGAAACCAATTATTCAAAATAAAGACAAAAATCAAAACACACAACATATAAAAAAATATAATGCCAAAGAAAAATTATAAATAATATACTAGAACGAAATACTTTAGAATAACATGACTACAGAAAGCCTTAAGAAAACTTTTTCTCCACAATATAAGGATGAATATTTCCTCTCACTTCTGTTCATTTTAATCTTCATCATAATTACAAATATGAAAAAGAATAATATGAAATGAGAAAGGACGAAATACATAGAAATAATCAAACTGTCCCCATGTAAGCAAATATAATACCTCGAACCAAGACGGAATATTAAAACCAATTATAGTAAGAAATATTTATAGAAAAATTCTTGCAAAATAGATTTTTTAAATTATTTTACTAAGCAAATTTTTTCCATCATTCATGATTAGACAGATATAACAGTACAATACAGTTGATTAAATGTTTATTTCTGGAAAAATTGTGTATCAGTTCAACCAACTACTGAAATCCTATTTCAAATAGACAATTTAATTAAATAATACCCAAATAATCCTTTTACTAATTATCATATAAAATGTGTAAGCATGCCATTTCATTTAGAATAATCAAACCTCGATGGCGGTGGTCATTGTAAGTATGGATTGACCTAAAATCAGATCTAGTATACTGTCTTTTGAGCATCACATATTTTCTTAAATGCCCCGCAGAACCTTCAAGAATCCATCATTGCAATCTTTGTTCCTCCAAAGAGTCCATTTGAGTGCAAACTCGCAATCCGGCGATCTCAGACGAAATAGGGTAAGACGGCCGATCACCAAGGAGATTGGCACAGGTTATTCCTAGCCGAAACTAAAACCACATACCTGATTGAAAAAATCAACAGATAATTCATATTTGTAGAATATTTACAGAATAAGAACATAAATAAATGAAAATAAAATTCACATAATATTCTAGATAGCAATATCACAGAAGAACTGCTGAACAACAAACTCATTGAATCTACATATATGTTAAGTATCACCATACAAACACAAAAAAATAAAATTAAATAACATCCCTCAATTCCTCTTAAAGCATAGAACTCGAAGATAATGCGAACATAATTATCTTGTCGAATATATTAACCGAGTCTCACCGACCATAATATACAAATTGATTAAAGTCATTCTATTATCAAAAATCTTTTGATCAGTATAACTGCAATATATATCCGCGTGTAATAATCGGATTGGGGTATGATCTGAGGGAGGGTATACATTTAATTAATAGTGAAATCGCAAAAAGAAACCTGATCTAGAAATTCAAAAGAATGATAATACTATACAATACAAGAAAGATTATTTTAGCGGGTAACATGAATACGTATAAAATATCTTAAGATCAGAGTTAAATAACTCTGTATATACTCACATAGGTGAAAATATTCTTAAAATTATATGTCTTTAATATATATAAGTCACATTGACAAGGCATAGCCGTTCCCTTTTCTAGATCCTTAAGTCCCATATAGGCACCAGACTATTGAAATTATAGCAATAGTCTGTTAACCTGGGTACCTCTATACACACAGAATTCTGTACCCTAATGAATAGAGTAGGGAATGAAGTAATATGAAATCTTCTATTAAACGTTCGCATTTGCGAATAAGTGCAGGTTGCTAAATCAGTGTGCACTTGCTTCACTGAGCTGATCTGACGAAGCCCCTGCATCAGGGAGAAACCCAGAATGGTTCAGTTCTGAACAGGAATGACTCTGGACTGCGAGGCAATAAATGGTGTTAATAATGTTATGTTCTGTGAAAAACGCTCTCAATTAAACCTACCCAGATTGGAACTCTACAAGGTAAGATTGCCGCATTAACACTGGATTACTTAACATAATCAGAATAAGGTCATAAGGGTGCTTTTGCTGCCGTTACTCAGCAAGGCTAATCGACAGAAGAGAAGCCGTTAAGAAATGCATCAGTACAACTGGAAGGACCCTGACAAACTGAAATTTGGAAGGATAGGAGAGAAAGTAATTATATTGACTCGGACTATAGGAGGCTTTGACAATGATTAAAAACCGGGATAACAACACAACACCAGAATTTTAGTGCTCCTCGGAATATCAACGAAAAAAGCCAGAACTCATCGCCGCAACCAAGAAGAGGAAAATCGATACCCGAGATGTATAACAATTGAAGAGGAAATCACTTTAAGAATATAATAGCGTAATTGGGTAAGTAGAATGTATCTACAAGCTTGGTAGGTAGAAGGAAGAATATGTGATGGTGTGTCTAGTTGTAGGAATCACTTAACAATCGATCTTTATCTGAAGAAGTCTTAACTCAGTGGGGATGAATACGCTTAGTGCGTAAAGGCCATTTCACTGATTGATATATAGGTTGAGAATTTAACTCTTGGCAAAATCAAGAGAAAATTTCTTCATCTATTCATCAGTAATCCGCCGTAAAAGAATAAAGTAGAGAAGTCGATACCATCAGCTCTCTCGTAGTACTTATCTCTCGTACGCTATATATCAAGCAGGAATGTCGTGTCATACTGACCCATATTCTTCTGTCCCAGCAAAGGAAATTCCTCCAAGCACAGTTAATGTCCTTAAAATAGGAAGTGAGAGGATATTGTACTTGTTAAAATAATCTTTAGGATACCTCAAATTCGACACAATGGGTCCCGAAGCTACCTGAGCGCCTAAGAAAAGAAAAAAATATGTGCCCTCAATGTATATTAGATATAATATTGGGAAGAAATTACTTACTCATAGATATTATAAGTAAGAAAGTCAAAAGATAATATTCTCACGTGAGACATTGATGCATAACTAATTAAAATGGACTCCATCAATATAGACGTGGTTTTAATATTTATTAAATAAGCAGCATATAACCTGTGCATAATTGTTTATAATATATAAGTAGCCACGCAATTATTCTTTCAGAATTCTTGTAAAACGGGAGCAAAAAAAAGATTGCAATATGGACGAAGTAATTACACATCCACCTCCCAAAAACTAGAAAACTGGGAATAGTTGAACACTGGATTTTTATGTTATAAATTGATAATCAAAGGTTGGGAAGACTATGTATTCAATGAAGTATAAATAAATCTGGAGGTGAAATACAATGTATAATAGCCAAATTGGATACGCCCTATAGCCGAATAGAAGCCATAAGTAGTTGATTGTATTTAAAATACCACTAGTCTATGTGAGGCAAGCGGAACAACTGATCATCCACTATTGAAGATTAGAGATTATCCTTAAGGCGCTAAAGAACGTTAATATAATCCCTCTAGTCCAATGCAGTTGATCCGGTATAGACGCGTAATCATGTGCTGAACACCACTCCTCATGATGAAGGACAAACTTCGTGGTTTTGTGATATCGATTACCATTGTGTGTGATGCCAAATTCATTTAACACAATCTTAAAAGGTTCACCCATGAACTCTAAACCTCGATCACTTAAAAGGCATTTTCCGAGATGATATTTCTGTCCAGGAAAGGAAACAAAAACATATTTCGTTAAGTTCATTATAAAAGTCCATCTCCGACCACCGGTCGTGAACTGAACTTGTTGTAGTTGTCGTTAGTAGGTAACCGACCGGCGATTAATTTGAAAAAACTGGATCATGAGGATTATCTGAATACTTCAGCAAGAGCCGACGCCAGTACATCAAAAAATGTATCAGCTCTTGAATGGAGAACATAATCTAAACTGCAAATTCAAGAGTCGTGATACAAAAATAGAGAGAATTTTATCATTCATCACTTCGGGACGTGTGTAGGCAGATTAGATTTGGAAAACAGGGAAGTCTTGGACAATTTGACAGTGGAGGGCAGGTCGTTTACACCACATCTGAGACTTACCTGGAGGTTGACAACGAGTGGTGACCTTGTGCAAATGGGCTGTATTAAGGATGTAAATGGTAATTGGTTAATTGTATTTCGTCTCCTATGTGTCCAAAATAGGTACACAAACTTGATGTGATATTAAGGGTCACATATGAGAAAAAACCAAATATAGTAATGAAAGGGAATAAGATGAGATTTTCTCTTTCCATTGGTGACACAGGAGCTATTATAATTGTAGGCCATAACCATCTTGAATAATTATCTTGTCCTTCATAAACTTGAATTATATTTAGATCCGGGGTATAGAGCGTTCCAGAGTCGACGGTCTAAAATAGTAGAGGTCAAATGAATTACATCGACTGAAATTGGACTTAAATAAGATAGATGTCTGTAAAAGGAAACATCCTAAGTCATGAGTTAACCTAATGCCGTTCATCGTTTTTAAGTGCATAAGTATGCGGTATATACAGAATTGTGTGTCAAAAGTTATTAAGGAAGGTAAAAATACATGGTGTACGTTGGTATTTAAGGTGTACTAGAGTGGCATAGTACCTAAGTATGATTAGTAGTTGGATCAAATAGATGTACCCTCTAGAATTAGTTATGTCATCAAGAGTAAATTATAAAATGTTAGATGAAAATGTATTGCCCTGACACGATGGACAGGTATAGTGACATAGTGTCCAAGAAGAAATTAACTTTCCACTCAACTAGCTTATCATCAGGTATTATAAGCGACATAGATTCGTACAATAGAACCATTACTTACACTTGATTAAAAATTTGCAAATAGTACTTGGTTTAAACTCTGGGCAACATTATTGCGTACTATGCCAGAGTGAAGTCGAATCATAGAAAAGATTACGGTATCCTAGAGTGAGAGTCTGGAAATCAGAACTGCTTAAGAGAGATATTTCTCCCTTGAAGATGATAACTAAGTATCTTAATGTGGTAACATATTAGTATACTTCTGTGACCAATTTTCTCTCAAATACTTCAATATTGAGAATCCTCATGAGTCACAAATTAACAGTCAGTAAATGAACGAAGCAGAACTAGATAAGGAGTAACGCCCTCCTCCTGAAGAAATGAAATTTAACCTCGTTGCCACCATTCCTAAAGATGATTATAATATAATATACTATTGCCCATTAATCAATTCCAATAATTCCCGAGAGTAAATGTATAAAAACTTCCGATCAGCTGGCGAGCCTGCACTCCTACCACTGTAGGACAGCATGGTGACTGATGACAACGAGGATCTGAACCAGGAATAGTTTTTACTTACACTAATATCGCAAACTTGGAAAATTAGATTAACTCCTTGAAATAGTATCGGTCAAATGAAGTAGATGAGTAGCATTATACGTCCATCTGCATGTCATCAAACAGACAGAATAATTAGTGCAAATATAATCCAAAACTACGGAATAACTTCATAATATCGCTAATATATTGATGTGTCTCCTTCATTTTCATAAAAAGGGAAAATCGTAAACGAGCACACTCCTATCAATTCACAGACCCGAGGTCTGAAGCATGACTAACTAATAACGAACGTATTCTACAACAATTTGAAGTCAAATCTTCTTCTAGAAGCAAACTATCAAATAGAAAAAAAAAGTACCAACTTCGAAACTTTAAGAAGGCAATCGGGACGTACTTATTTATCTGATCTCCCTGTAATGAATTGTAATGTGGACAAACCATCTAGACCCCAGCTCCAATATCGGACCGCATCACACATATAACCTAATGGGGAGGGTGGACATCTACATTGAATAAAGTGTGAACAATAGACAAAAAAAGACAGAAATAAGATAAGCGAGATACAAATAGGTATAAAAAAACAAGAATCCAGATGAAACATGAACCGAGCGATTGATTTCAATAACATAGAGTTAGACAGGTTCAAGAGACAAAAAAGCTTAAGCGCTAAGAAACAACAATACACAGCGATGTTGTCCCGATCTAACTACTGGCGACTCACCGAGTACATGACAAAACAGAGGCAAGGGGTCTTTGAGGGCAATAATACGATGTGAGCATGTAGACGAGGGATCGATAGGGACGCCTATAAAATTGGATCGGCATACACAGAAGATAATGATGAGTGCTGCGATTGCTATAGAGCGAGTGGATTGGTGAGATGGAAAGATCCTTGATTAGCACCAAGCCAGAATATCTTCTGCAGAGGAAGAAGATCAAGACCTGGCCATAAGATTTATATCCGGAAGTAAAAGAGTAGAGTGACCAGAGACGAAAAATTCAAAACAAAAAGAATCTCATAGCGCACAATCTGGTCCTGTCTGGAAGGAACCTACTTGCCGAATAAGAAAAAGATCACCTCAATAGAGAGTAGCTATGGAAAAAGTATCTAGAAATGATATACAATTCTGCCTCCTTCTCTATCGCGGACCTCTAGAGATAATTGTCTGGCTTGCGTAAGTTCTACCAAACCTAGGAAAAGCGGGAACTCTTTCAAGAAGACGCTTCTCTAGTTTTCATTCATGAAGACTCAACCCCTGGAAACGTAAATTTTATGGCATATTCCTAATTTCCTAAATCATCCTTCGGTCCTCTCAAAGAGTGATCATTTGACGCTTTGCCTGTGATTAAATCATAATGATCACGGATGATGCATGGGCCCCTGAAAAATCTAAATAATGGAAGTCATGCTAGAAGAGAGTTGGATGGACAAATAAACGGATGGCATTACTTTCCCACTGAGAATCGTATTAGATGTGAGAGTGGCTGTGACGGCCAATGAATAGCTGAAATACACCCACCAATCAATATTCACATATGGACTACTCTATTGCTCCATAATATTTAAGATTACTAGCAAACTATTTGCCCTCGGTAGTTGTGATGAAGCTCGCCCAAACATGTAACCAACCTCATTTGAAAAAAAGGAAAGATGTATGCACTGCTCCAACCTGATAATTCTAACTAATTAGGACGGTGAATGCTTATAGCTATAGACCTACCTTGATTCCTGCGGAAAAACTCTCACTTCAAGTAAAAAGAGAATAAAGATCGATAGACTGGGAGAAAATTAGACTCATGAATCCGATCTTAACTCGAGAGCAGCGAAAGGCATTGTTCTGGCGCTCGATGGTCTAAGAGGTCCTAGTAAAATATGAAACGTTATCTTCTAGAATCTATAACTGAATATTCCATAGTTTAGTTTTTGTCTTCTCTTAGGAACTATAACTCCGAATTGGAGACTTAGACGTCGGTCTGGCGAACTTGAGGCGGATATAACAAAGCATTTGACTACACGAAGAAAATATGAGTCCCCTCACTCCGTACCCTAGTCGGCGAGAGTAGAACGGAAACGTGCTCTCGCAAAGCGGCATGCCCTCCTGTTGGAGGTCCTTCCTCCTTCTTTTCTGGCGCTTAATACTGAGTCCGTGGTCATAAAGCTTTTCTTTTCAAATCGACCTCAGTATTGATCGGGCTAGCCTATTGGAGTATTAGGATAGCGATCTTCATTTTCTGTCTAGTAGGGAAGGGTTGCCTCGAAGGTAAATACGGTCTTAGTTTCCTTCGAAGTATGCTGAGTAAATTCCTCATAATTTTTCACTCCCACATCGAGCTAATATAAAATATGCGAAATGACTCGAGCAAACCTAACATTACGTGTCAAACCATAACACCTATTTCGACTATATAGATCTCTGCGTCCGTGAGCTAACTATATGATACGTATCAAAAATGATGAATTTGGAAAACCTGCATTCTATCATTAACCTATTAACCCAGATTGTTCTATTCTCGAAGTAATTCTGGACCCTAGAGGAAATGTATTGGAATGAAGGAGAACCGGCGGTCGTCCTCATCAAACACTGAAATATGAAAGGTTGCGAATTCTTAACTGAGAATACCAACTGGGTCTTACAAATCTCCTCTCCCAAAAGCCACACCTAAACTCTATCCAAATAAAAGGTCGAATACTAAATTCTAACCAAAGGGTATCTTCTTCGTAAGCCCATACTACCTGTTGGGACAATAATAAAAGGCATACGGCTTGGTGTGAAAAAAACCCAACATAAGGGACAAAAAAAGGAAAATGAGTCTTGGACACTCTCAATCAGTCACAGCAAAGTGACGGCGTGCAACCCTGCATAAGTGGCCTAGTGGGTTGTACGGTATTCCGAGAAGAGCCCCAACCTGCCCTCAAAGAACCAACTTGGGTGGAAGACCTCCCATGATCCCAAAAGAGGTGTCTCAATTTAAAGACATAAATAATAGCAGCTGTCATAAAGTATGGATTATGTTTAATTGCAGTCTTCTTTCAAGGAGTCACGCAGTGTTTTGCCCTCGCTGAAAAGCCGCTTAGTACTTAAAATAAGGGTCTCCACATCCACACTAGGTACGATCGAAATCAATAGGGAATGATGATCCCAGATAGATGTATGGATGAAAAAAGTACTGGCTCTAGCAAGTACCATGGTTGTATAACACCTGGCTTTTGAGACAGATGGTCGAAGTTTCAGAAAGTGCCAAGAAGAGCTATTATAAGATGATATGTTATGGATTGCTCCAGTTCAACTACCGCTGCTCTGATACTTTGG
Source organism: Trachelipus rathkii (assembly GCA_015478945.1). NCBI lineage: Eukaryota > Metazoa > Arthropoda > Malacostraca > Isopoda > Trachelipodidae > Trachelipus > Trachelipus rathkii. The sequence goes on along the minus strand of JABUQX010069741.1, from coordinate 11,595 downwards.
CATGGCGGACGATTTCAAAGATGCGGGTGATTAAGAAGAGTGACTTCTTAGATCCTCGTGCTATGAATATAGGGTGACTGCGTAGCGAGAGCGATGAGGTGTCGCTGTCCCGCGTTACCCAGTGGCAATGAAAGAGAAGGGTAAAAAGACCTATGCAAACGTTCGCGTGGCCACCACCTATTAAACCAGAATGTACGTGACGCACTCCATGCGTACCGCCAAGCACAAAGGAGAATGCCGCTGTCATGTCATAGACGTACACCACGAGTTGATGTGAACGGCCGGGTTGGCATTGATGCCAACTCTCCAGACCCTGACGAGCCGTCGGTTAGACACTGGCAGAGCCCAGACCTGCATGTATGCTTCCATTCTGTTATCCGAGCGGGCGGATAACCCAACCATCTGGTTGACTAGCAGATGAGATTGGCGTGCAGTACCAATCATTCTGGAATATTTCTCCACTGTAGAAAGGGTTATGGTAGATCGTCCACAGTCTGAGGCTTTCAAAGCCACGCGTAACAGTCGTGGCTGCATATGGGAAGACTAGTATTAAGTTGTGGACAGATAGAAGGATGGCGAAACAGGGTCGCTAACTCAGATATGTGGAGAGTAGAGCAACGATTAACTCAACGAACACCAGAACGGCGAACTCTACCGTCGATGTGAGTAAGGCAGTGAAATAGAGGACAGTTTGGGATGATTGGATGCCGAGTGTGGACAAGTGGTGCCAGAAAGGTGTAGAACCAAGAGTGTGCGGGCATGGTTGAAACGAAAACTGGTCGGCAAAGAACTAGGAAGAAAAATAAAAATCACCCTCTGGTGGCAACGATTCCGGAGGATCAGAAGGGAAATTAAGTAAAGCGTAGTATAAGGTAGATGTGTGAGACCAGGCAAGTTAATGTCAGCCCAATAACGCTCACTAGTACTCTACTACTCCCATAATCGGCTGTCCCGACCGAACCCAAGTGTGCTCAATCGAAACCCAAGGAAGGGCAGGATGAGAAAAGACTCAGGATAGGCATAGGGAATTGAAACTGCCTCACCTCCATCCTTCCCAAGGATGAACGCCACCACATTCTTATTCCAGGCCAGCTCGTCCTCTTCCGAAACGACTTATCGCCCCCTCAGAGTGCACCTTCAAAGGGCCGAGGAACTCAGTCCCTAAGTAGGAGGTCGGCACAACACAACTACGAAAAAATTTTAATTCGCAACCTATTTGCCCCACCCAAAACTTATAAAGTCCTTTGTAACCTCTCGCGATATCTATAGACAAATATCTCACGACCCACAACATATATATCTACCTATCACTGCAGACTCATTATACAAACGCGCAAGTTTCAGGCTCATATGAGAGCTGATGGAGAAGGAAAAGTATTTTGCCAATATTAGATTTTTAAGATGCCCACTTTATACAGATTAATCTTCCGTCCGATTACCTCAATTACGGAGTGCAGAATTACTTGTAGTTTGTCAGTCACATAAGCACGACGTGAAAAGCGGAGCAAGTAAGGTGTGGTGAAAAAACAGGCTTTACCAAAGCTTACCCATAAGCAACCATGCGTAAGGACCCAGATCTGGCCAATCTCAATGTTGTGTTGAGGCCACTAATGATTATTCAACCTATTTTCATCTTTGTTGTCCAGATCATTCGATTGAGCGAATGCAACTAGAAGTAAATGGCCTTCCATTCCCCAACCTAGCAATACAGTGTTTGTATGAGGGAGCCCAACCACCCTTCAGTTTCTGGTGATAAACGTGAAAATTCCCACCCTAAACAATATAAGCTACTGAGCACATCCATTCCCAGTGCCATTTCTCCTCATTTGGATTGGAGCAAGATATATAGTATCAAATACCAATGGAAGTAAACGTTATAAGAATTGAGACACTCCCAAATACAAGAAACGTTAAAGTACCCAGTTACTCGATTATACATTTAAGCGGATTGATAGCCGGTCCCGAGAAAAAACAAGATAGATTATATAGTATAAGTAGTAGGGAGAGAGAAGATTTTTAGCCACAGATACACGAGATACAGTTATTACGAGGCTATTCTTAGAGTTTCGAGACGTGTTATCCAAGAGGAATCATTTTTATTATACGACAGACCGCTTGCTCCCCCACCATTTGAGTTCGATAAATTAAGAAAAATAGAGTACATGTGATTAGATAATATAAGATTAATATGATATAATGAATATTGCCCGACTTGCCCATAGCTTCTGGACAGGCAGGTCCATCAGAAACCCAATGAGATATCAATTAATATAAGTGTTCCGTGCAGATCTGAGCTTACGTTGACAGGAAGCAAGGGTGTTATAAGATCTTTCCATCCAGAAGGACTATCATGGAGGCAATTGTCAGCGGTTTAGCAACAAGATAAAAGGACACGCAGTTAAAGAGCGACGCAGTGCAATCTACTGCCCAAGATTACCCCGGCGCGCTGCGCCCCCACCCACCCATCTCACCAGTCATTCTTATTACATCCAGGACTCCCAGGTTTACAACAACAAAAATACTATACTCACAACACCCTATGCCAACGACTTCATTTGGTACCAGCCTAACTTAAACACCTCCGAAAGTCTATACATAGTAACAAATGCTAGAGAACTATAATACACTCATTTCCAGGCTTAAAAGACTATAACACCACAAAATTGTATGTTTAAAAGCTATACTCGGAATAAACATATGAGTTTAAAAAATTTAATATAGTCTATGTTACCACAACTAAAATCCCAAATTATAAATTTATAAGGGAATAATACAAAAGGGATTTAATGATCATATTGAACAAAGGAGTAAATTCGGTCAATAAAGATGGATAAAAAACATAGAACAAAAAAAGAGCAATATGTAATATAGAGTCCCGATTAAAGATCAAAGAGAGTTTGAGCTAAAGTTCCCAAATAAAGGGCTAGATAGGACACACTTTAGGCAAACTTAATACGGGTCAGACTTAGTGCAAGGACAAAATGTTTAAGTATCTTTATGTAGAAAATTAAAGCTAAAATAAGACTTTTACTATTAGAATTAAAAAAACTTAAAAAAAAGATGTCATCAATGAGAAAGCAAGAAGTTGCGAACAGTGACAGCAAAGACATTTCAAATTTATAAATATATAAGCTTGGAATATAAAAGAAAGGAGATGTAGAGCATACATATAAAACTAAGTGATACGCTTTATGAAAAACACGAAAATAGAACCTGAGGAATGGCCAAAAGGATTAACCATCATACATAGGCCAGCGGGTTAGGGAACATGTAGTCATACCACCACTATAATATCAATAAAGCAAAGTGCGTCTACACAAAGTCAAGCGGGTCCCAACTATCAACCGTGTTATATAACATATAAGGTACTATAATTATATTAAATATATTAATAAAATAATAATAGATGTATAATATATAATATATTACATTTAATATTATATATTATAATATTAATATAATATATATAAAAGAAAAATTTTTAACCATTATTTTCCTGCTGATATTAAGGTTGCAAATCATAATAGTTTATATTTTATTAATTAATAAATTAAATAATTAAAAGATATAATTAATTATATATTATATAATATATATAATTAATATATTAATTTATTTTAATTATTAATATTAATTATATATAAATATTAAATTAATTAAATATTAATATAATATAATAAATAATATTATATATCATATATATTATATATATAATAAGTATATTATTATATAATATATAATAATATATTATAATTAATTAATAATAATATTAATATATAATCATTATATACTAGAATATATATATTAAATATAATATAAATAATATTATATAAAGTTTAATTAATAAATATTTATATTATCCATTAGAATATAAATTAATTCATATTATAATTAATATTTATAATTAATGTTTTAACAAGACAGGTTAATAATAAGTCAAAAATAAATAATTAGATATTAATGAATAATATTTGATTTGAATTCTGTAAAGATAATAATATTAAAATATATGCTACAATTATAATTTGCCTAAAGAGTAATATATGATTAATATATTATGATATTAATTTTGGGAATCCGACAAGTATAATTATATCTGCCAACAACGGAAGGAGTTTGCGGGTTCAAAAAAAATTTTCCACCATCGAGGTATTCTAAAGCTAATAATCTATTAATGTAATACTTAATTTAAAATAATATTAATATTCGTTCTAGTAGGTTTTAATATATGAATTTATTTATTTTTTTATTTTTTTTTTTATATTTTTTTTATTTTTTTACCTGATCTAGGGGCGATAAATATATAATATATAATTATATTATTGTATAAATGTTATTAGAGTAGGGCCTCTAATAGCCGACAGGGGTAACATCAGGATATAGTAGATTAGGATACGTTTTTCCATAACTCACCCCGCTACGGTAGAGGGCGGAGGACGCCCCTGACGACACCCCAAATTTAACCAATAATAGTAGCGGGAGGTATCCGGTAAGACCTTCCGAGGGGAGGGAAATAGTCCTACCACCGTAGTTATTTCCCCGGTAGGATCCTGAAGAGAAACCCGACTATCTAACCAATCGGATTATCGGTATTACCCTTGGGGTATTTCATTTAATTACATTTCCTATTACTAAAATTAATATTCCTATTTAAAATAATACAAATGTATTATCATTTTCATGCGTCATTTAAGATTTGTTATGATAGAATACTTAAGTTTTTTTAATATTATAATTTTTTATTATTTTTATTTTTTTATTTATTCAATATATCGACCCCTCTTAAAAATACGTCTTATTTATTGTAAATTCATAGTAGTAGCTAATTATAATCTGTTGAAATAATAAAAAAAATATTTTGTAATTACAGTAATATGAGCTCCATCAGTTCTTAATCGTAGTGGGCCGATTAAGTAAGAAATAACTTTATTTAGCCCTCATAATAAATAATATATTATAATAAATGAATAATTTATAAATTATATCACATAAAATATATAGGTAAATATATATATTAATAATATTAATATAATATTCTTTTATTTAATAGATTTGGATAATATAATATTTTATGTTTGATTTTATTATAAGTAGTAAAGTTAACTGTAATACTAAAAACTTATATTATATCACCTTTTCGTATAATAAATAGTGGAGCAATATAAGTCTTTCATTTATTACTTTCTATATATCTTACATCTATAGGTAAATGCAGGGTATATAGTTATTAAGGTGTTAGGGTTTATTATAACAACATTTACTGGAAAACCCCGGCACCAAATGCTGTTCAAGCTGGCGAGCGATGTCACTCAACCATTTGTTTCCTCTCGAAGATAAAAATAAAGAAGCTCTCTGCACTCTGATTTTCCTTTACTTAAACTTATACGCCCTATATGATCTATTAACTTATGTATCTCCTATTTACTAATTAAAGGATGTCTAGTGTGAACCCTACGTCAACTCTCATTTTCTATATGATTCCAGTTGGAATGACGTCTCGCGTTCACTTGTCGTTGTACTCGGGCGCCATGGTGTAGGAACACTCCGGTCCACGCTCGTGGATGCTACTAGTAGCTGAATGATTATACCTTGTCTCACTAGTATCTAGAAAATCGAAATTTATGGTAGTTTTGCACGATATCTCAAGATTCTAAGACTACGAGGGGATTGATAATTGTATTGTAGTGCCGATTATGCTCAATTAGCGATAAGGCGCATATCCTTGACGAGGTATGTGCCCACGACCCTATGATATCACACAGCACTTGACTTCTACCAAATAAGAGTCCCCCTCCTTTTAATAGAGTTCCCTTCATCTTTCGGTCAGTTATTTAAATGTTTCCTCAAAATAGTTTTTTACAAGAATTCGCTCAATATCGGTGGCTGTAGTTGATGTGGGGCAGAATTACTTCTTTTTCTTATTTCAAATATGGTTTTTCTAACGCAGGGGTTCTCATGAAGGTCTTTAAATCTCTCTACTTTTATATCTTTTTATATCTAGATTTATTGTTAAAAATGAATCTTGGGACTCAAAAACCATGTACAATTATCAAATTATAAACTCGCTATTCACAACTCTAGGGTGTCATACTGCTCTCTCGTAGAAGTCGACCCTCCTCCATTCTATTAGCAATATTACACTTTCTTCAAGGTCTGGCTTCCTCCCTTACTATGCGATTTAGTAATTAGCCGGTCAAGTCTTGTGCGTCTAAAGTACATTTGCTTTCCTCGGGTTTCTTTATTTCTGTTTCCAGCTGACTGGAAAGTATTTTTAATGAAAGTCTTACGAGAGAATGGGGTTTAAGCTTATTCGTTATATACTCTAACACTTTATGTATGAATTCATTTTCTTTAAAAATAAAAACCAACAATAAATAATATTCATACATAAAAATCTACTTGCAACAAATTCTGAAAAATATATTTATCTATAATCCATATCTATAATTAGATATTGGGTAATTGTGTAGCATATTTTACTAAGCTGGATCTCATCGATTCTTCATCTTGTGAATCAATTAGATACAATGCCAATGTGGATATATATCTATAACATATAAAACATAATAATAAATATACAATGAATAAAACACTCATATCATAACGGTTGCTAGGATCTCAGTGCACTCATAAAAACCGTGATATATATGAATGTTCTAGTTATAGGCGTGCTGGATAGGATTTTATTATGTCACTTATAATATTCGCTCTGCAGGATTGCTCCAGCCGAGTAGAGTGGGTCACTCTCGATTTCCTGCTCCTATGTTATTGGAGTAGGCTTCGAGTCTAATCTAGGTTGATGCTCGCTCCTCTGGTCACCCTGCCGTTTGATGGGTTTCGTATGATCGAGGGGGCGCTGCAAAACTAGTGGCTGGGATATACATGGTTACCTGCAAGCACTTATTGTCGCCAGTTCTCTTGACACCTTCTTTATCTTGTTAGGCCGACCCAATGGCTTGGGATTGTTTGTGCATCCTTCGATAGGGTACCGCAGCGGCAGGAGTGGCGCGCGCCTGCTCGGGTAACTTAAAGACTTCATGCCTCGAGCATGCGTTACCCTCTTCAGTATTAGAGCGCCAACCCTCTGTGCAAGTCGTCTTTACAACAAAGGTGCTCCCCAGGATATTCAACCAGTGTTGCCAAGTGCGTGATAGCGAGGTCGGATGACAGTTCGCGAGAATACCTTATGTGTTTAATATTTTGACTTTATTATTGTCGTTCTTCTCTCTCAGGCCCGTTGTTCGCTTGCTCATCCGTGTATTGCTTTTCACTTTTTCTTCTACTACTGCCTCACTCTTCTTACTCCTCCTTGAAGTCCTAACGGATTATCGCCGCCCATCCGTGCTGCCTCACAGTGTGCTTCTGCTCTTCGGTGTTAGTTTCGTCTGTTCTAAAAATGCTTTACTAGTTCTGGTTCTTCTTCAATAGGAAAAGACAGGCCGGGAGTCGTGGAATAGCCGATCTGCGGTTAGTTCGCGTTCTATTAAATATTGAGCACTTTTAGAACCGAAGTGTGGGGCCAAAATACTTTCCTCGTGCTGATAATCCGCCGCTCCTTATATAAGGCTTGTGGCGTAAATAATAACCTCTAGTATAACTATTCTCATGATCAATCTTCTAACATTATTACGCTCCTGGACGTGTTTCACCCTGATGCATTATTGTTTAAATGAAAGTTACACCAGATATGTATAATATTAGGAGGAACCTATTCTGGAAGAATTAAATTTATCTTAATAAGTATTAGTAATGAAGTAAGGTAATGAAGCGGATATAATAATTTTTATTCGACCTAAGTATTACTGATTTTAAGTGATTACTGTTGGATGCTGCATAGAGATTTTCAGATAGATTAGTTAGTATATATAGTAGTAGTAATTAATGAGTGATAGTTATAAGTATGATAAATATAATACTTTTTCTAATAATAAGTAATTATACCTTATAAATTAATAATATGATATTAAATGTTCATGATAATATATTTTTATTATCATAAATATATTTATATATATAAAATATATAACTATGATGAGAGATGATTGCAGATGAAGGATATTGAAAGGGAAGACCCAAACGGTGATATTAGGTAAGTGTCTAAACTCAGGTAGTTACTGATAAAGTCCCATTAGCCTACTCTGATATATAATATATTAATATATTAATAATTAATCGATGTATATATTAATATTTTAAAGTATTAATTAGGTATTTATAAGTATACGTTGTTATGTGAGGTTATAAATTAAACTAGGAGGAAATTATATTAATGAGTTACAGTGAATGCAAGGATACTCATCAGATGTGAGAAATAAGCTAGATAATATAGTGTAGTAACTACTATTCTTAAAAATATATAATTATATATTAAATATCCGGATATCCGACTGGCTAATTATGTTATTAATATATAACTCAGAAGAGTGTAACTGATGACAATAAGTCATAAATTCTTCTGAGAGGACCGCCGGGAGCACTTAATTCCAAGGACTCCATTGATGGTTCACTTCATGTATCAGGTCTTCAATTGGTACCTCTTATTATAACTATAGAGTATTGACTGGTATAGGGTGCGCTAAGGTTTTGTAAACTGGACAGTCTAAAATGTAGGCATCTTATTAAAGTAGAGGTCCATTACTCTTATATTTAAATGTAAGCTATTATAATATGAATGGTGTAAGTTAAATTAAAATATTCGGTTCAGATTGAAATCGCGATACTGATTAATATTTAGTATATACTTTAGATAAATATTATATATAATCTATATGAATTACGACTATAATAATTATATTATATATATATTTATAATTTGAATAATATTATACTACAGATGATGGTGGAAATCGGAATTATAATGCGTCTAATGATAATAATCTGACTACTTTCTATGCATACGATACACATATTGTAGCAGATTCTATATCACTTTTTCAATAACTCTCCGTTAGTAGCTAATAATATCAAGGTAACTTAATAATATTCGCCAGTATATAACTCATATATGCTGATTATCGTGTTGATCAAAACATCACGACTTAACTAATTGAACATATACTAATATATAATATAGATGGGAGAGTAATATTAAATTTTCTAGTATAATATATTATACTCAAGGGTCTCGTAATGCGTTGCAACCCCGCTCGATTTAGGTAGTCCGCTACGCACCTGCCGACACCTCGAGAAAAAGGTAGTCCGCTAGCGTCTACTTAACCAGCCCACTTATTACAGACCATCAAACCATCCCGTGTTAAATATGATATATTGCTGTCAAGTCCAGCACGGAGCTCGATTGACCCGACCTAGAGTAATTAATGTGACGACTGAACTGTCACAAAAGGACATTTAATGATTAGAATTTGAAACCAGGAAAAGATGAAGTATAATATCCTATTTACATATTAATAAATCTTTACTTTTTCGTCAGTTAATTGGAAAAAATTCTGTGTTATGCCTTCGAATGTTCATTATTAATGATTTACAAATATCTAGGATGCCGAATTTTTCTGTTATCGTCCATCTGAATGTCGATTCATTCAAAGGAACAAGAAGAATCCATATTAAGAAGACCTTTCGCACCTAGACAAAAAAACAGATCGATTAGTATAGATGAACGAACAAGATCTCTCAAATTAGAAGACTAGCGTGTGAGGCAGAGCCTCTTTGCCATGAAAAATGATAGACCCGAAGAATACCTAGAGTAATTCGGACTCTACTAGCCCCAAAATCTGAAGGGAAGAGGTGTATTATATTTGAATGAACAAGTTCGAGCAAAGTGTCTACTATGCTGAAAGGGAAAGAGAATTGCTTGGAGTCGAGAGGAAAGTGCTTGGTGTATAGTAGACACGTCCAGCAGTCCATGGCTATTAGGCCCTTCGAACGCTGTAACATTCTGCCCTCCTGACAACAGTAAATAAATGGACATCACTGAGTCGCACCATAAATATAGTGTGCAGGTCCTCAAATTATGAAGAGGAACAGAAAAGCCAATCACAAGTCCTGAGGCCGACAGTAGTCCGATGCGAGTGTAGCCGATGCGGGCCCTTATATAAAATAATAGTGATTTTTTATTGCGAATTAAAAATGCGTTAATCAGGTCTGATTCAAGAGTATAGTTTTGCAATTTATAATGATAAAATAATATAAGGGCTTTGTAATGATATATATAATTTGAGGAAGTGAGTTAAATATATCAGATGGATGTAAATAATTGCATTATTTTAAATGTATAAAAATTTTTCCTAATTATCCTATACTACTGACGATCAATATTATATATATATGAGTATTTCTCCTAAGCAGAGTATTTATAATGTGAAATTATTCGATATTTTATTACAGAATATAGAGGAGTGGAGGATGAATAGAATGAAAGAAAGTAATAAATATTAAATATAAAATAAGAAATGTATAATAATATATTATAGAACATAATATTATATATATGTAATCCTCATAGGATGAGACGATTTTTTATAGATATTTAAATATGATCTTTAATATTATAATTATTATCGATATAGTGTTGTCAAGGGTATAATTTTTAAGTAAGATATGTTAATAATATAAGCATAGTTCGTCGTAGTATATTATATATGATAAACGCTAGTGGGTTAAAATTTCAATCCTGTTTTTCAGTAGTACTATGTTTGACGGTTATTATTGATATATATGTAATTAGTATGTATATGGTGACAGAAAATTTATAATATAGTTACACTAATATATTATATTTTGTAATACCAGATCCGCACGCGAAGTTTGAGAGAATGCACCCAGCTAAATATATTAACTATAAAGATTAAGTTTTAAAAATATAAAATATAAAGTCATATGAATATATATCATGATATTCTATAATCTCTCGAACCTATTGAGATTGAGAATATTCCGACAAAGTTATAAGAAAAACTAGAATATAAATGAGAGTTCTTAATTTATAAATAAGAGTGAGTATCAGTTAAAGTTTATCAGGATAGATAAACATCAACTGTAGAAATTAAAGTTAGGAAGTATGTATAATTTATATCATAGTTCCTAATATATGATAATTTTAATATAATTGTGGTCAGCTTATAAAATCTGTATTAATGGTATACAGTGGGATTAAAGTATAAGTATATATTAAATATGAGTAATTATCAATAGGTTAGTTATAAATGATATAGAATAATTATAATATATAATATATATATATATAATAGATAATATTAAAGTTAATTAGAGGTGATAAAGTATAATGTTTATTGATTCACAATATGTTATATTAAAAGTTAAATAATTGAAATGTATTATAGTATATAATAAGTGACAAATAAGAAGTGATCTTATTTAATGATGAAGATAACCGTCATGTGTGATAGTATTATGGCACGAGAGATCAATTTTAGTTTATGCACTAGTATCCTATACCCCTGATTATAACTGACACAAGTATATAACCGTATAAATTATATAGGGATTGCCCTATTAAAATAACAGTTAGTGTAGGTTACTATGTGGCCCCGTATTTGACGTAGTAGTATATAATATAAAATATATTTAATGGTGAATAATTATAAAATTATAAGATATTCTGAAGTTTTTAGTGAT
>JABUQX010069740.1:5000-17500 GCA_015478945.1 Trachelipus rathkii | reverse complement strand
AAAAATCTGCAAAACTGATTACGCACTTCCAATAGTAACTTTTCTGTACTAGATACAAAACAAATTTCATTAAACGCGTGTTTCACAAAGGTAAAATTGATTTAGTATGCCTATGTAATAAAATGTTGCTAAAGCAGATTTCACCAGCCAATAAAAAGGAAAAATTCAGAAAACAGACACCACATTACTATCTGTTAGCTAAAAAACCATTGCAGAATCATGAACGTTCTTTTGGATCTAGCACGATGAAGAGCTGTTCAGAGTGTTCAAATGACACTCTTCATTATCGAAATATCAAAAGCGAAAACTCTTGAAATCGGATAAAGATCCATTGTTTGGCGTGATATTTGTAAATTTTTTCACATCTTGTAGAACTCGGCAGGGAATACTTAGCATGCCCCAAATAAATGGAGCTGCAGCACTATTCAGCGATGCAGATCTCATTTACAAAGAAAAGAGAAGCAAACTCTCCCTAAAGGTCATAAGCTTTTAAATTTTTTTAACATATTTTAGATTATTAATTCAAGTATTATTTCACAATTACCTTTTTTCAAAATGGTTGAGTGGACAAGAGATTGTGGTGCCAAAAGATTTGGACCATATCTCACCATTCTGGTAACATATATATATATATTAATATATATATAATATAATATAATATATATATATATATATATAATATATATATATAATATAAATATATATATAATATTATAATAATAATATATAATATATACTATATATAATATTACAGGGGTTTACGAAAAATAGGGGGACAAATTTGGAGGATATTATCTTTATACCATTCAAGCGGTTTGTCTTAAATAAAGTTACCTGTTAAGTTCTTCATTTAGTAGGTAAATGAGCTAGAAAGGTGCAATGGTATGATGTGAATATTGGGGTTTATGTTCCGTAGATGTGACGAGTTGGCTACGAAAACACTCTGCAATGTAAAGTAGTAACCTATAGAACAGGTTGCTGTCTCTAAAATTGGACACTGCTATAGGTGCTGATAGGTTGCATTCTTATTATAAGATTGTAGATAGTATTCGAGCAATATTTACTCGGAAAACGGATACAACAATAACAATAATAATAATACCCAAATAATAATGCGAATCATAATAATACTCCTAATATTATTAATAACAATATTAATGCCATAATAACAATAATTATTTATAAGAAAAAAATAATAATACTGTATAATAGTAATAATACTAATAGGAACAGAATAATAATAACAAAAGAAGATAATAATAATAATTAATAATAAAATTAATAAATAATAATAATAATAAATAATAATAATAATAATAATAATCATAATAAATTAATAATAATAATAATAACAATTAAATAATATAATAATAAATAATAATAGTTAATATATATGTAATAAAATAATAATAATAATAATAATAATAATAATAATAATCAATAATAATAAAATATAATAAATAATAATAATAAATAATAATAATAAAATAATAAAATAATAATAATAAAAAAAAAATATAAAAAATCATAATAAATAATCAATAAAATAATAATATTATAATAATAATTCATAAATAATAAATGATATTACTAATAATAATAATAATAATAAAATAATAATAAATAATAATAATAATTAATATATAATAAATAAATAACAATTAATAATAATAATAATAATATAATAATAAATAATAATAATAATAATAATAAATACATAATAATAAATAATAAATAAATAATAAATAAACAATAATAGATAATAAAATAATAATGAATAATAATAATAATAATAATAATAATAATAATAATAAATAATAATAATAATAATCAAATAATAATAATAATAATAATAATTATAAAAAATAATAAAATTTAATTTTTAAAAGAATTTCATAATAATAAAAATTTGAATAATAATAATTAATGATAATAAAATAAATATTAATAATATAATTAATTAATAAAAATAATAATAATAATAATTATAATAAGAATAAAATAATAATAATAATAAAATAAAAATAATAATATAATATAATAATTAATAATAATAATAATAATAATAATTAATAATAATATAATAATAATAATAATAAAATAATAATAAAATAAACCTCTAATAAGGAAACAATACACCAATATTCACGTCATACATCTTGCCACCTCCTAACTTATTACCCTACTAAATGAGGAACTTTACAGGTAAGTTTATTTAAGACAAAACACGTAATGTACATAGATAATATCCTTCCAAATTTGTTCCCCCTATTTCTAAATTCACCCTGAATAGGCTAGTATTAATATAATATATATAGTATATAATATAATAATACTATATATATATATATGATTCATATATAATATATAATATATATAATATATATATATATATATATATATATAATATATATATATTTATATATATATATATTACTATATATATATTATAACTATAACAACTCCCAGGAAGGGCTTTCGCCCTGTCATTGTCGTCCAACATCTTTCTTTGCCCAAAAACTTCTTAACCCAGAGGCATTATTAGAAAACCATTTCTATTTCGCAAATTGTCTCCGATTGCCCAAGTCCTTTGGTAATACCTCTTGTCAGGTAGGTGTTTTCGCCCTTTCAGTAGAACTAGCTTCTTCTTTCATTAGCTTCAAAACTCGTTCACCCAGAGGTCTCCAGATCTTGCTTCTAGGCGCATAAGATTCTAACACTGTCCAAGAGTAATACAAGCAAAAGAAAGACCAAGTTGCTAGCTCTTCCGCCCACTTTAACACTGCGAAAGAAAAAATCTTCACTTGTCCCAGACAGCTACCGAAACTCCAACCTTCTTGTATATAATATATATATAATATATATATATATATAATTATAGCTAATATATAATATATATATATATATATATAAATATATATATATATATATAATAATATATATATATTAAAATAGTATATATTATATATATATTATATATATAATAATATAAATAATATATAATATATATACTACTATATATATATACCATACTATTTATATATATATCATATATATAATATAAATATATAGATAAAAATATATATATATAATATATATATATATATATATATGACACAGTACTGTGGCAAGACTCTAAAATTCTCATCCTCAATCCGCGGATATAGTGATTTTTACTATCCGCATTCGCATCCGCATAAAATCACCCATCCGCACATCTATAGTAAAGACATAAAATGCAGGCTCAGCGCAATATCATGACAAAACAAATATATTTCAGTTTCGAAAACAAATATATACAATTATAATTCAAATTATTTTTATTTTTATTCATAAAAACAGCCATTTAAAATTAACAGTTTAATACTTCATTTCAAAAATAATAATTAATAATAATAATAATAATAATAATAATATAATAATAATAATAATAAAATAATAATAATAATAAATAATAATAAAAATAATAATAATAATAATAATAATAATAATAAAAATAATATAGTTCTATAAATTTCGAACTCCGACTCCGACGTCCACTTGCCACAGAATTTTTGACTTCCGACCCGACTTTCTGACTCCGGACTCCGACTCCGACTCCGACTCCGACTCTGGAAAAATTGCACGACTCCACTAACTTCCGACTCCACGACCTCAGACTCCGACTCGCAGCCCTGAATATAATATATATATACTTATATATATTATATATTATATATATATATATATATATATATATATATATATATATAATACTATATAATAATATATATATATATATTATCATATATAT
Organism: Trachelipus rathkii; assembly: GCA_015478945.1. Taxonomy (NCBI): domain Eukaryota; kingdom Metazoa; phylum Arthropoda; class Malacostraca; order Isopoda; family Trachelipodidae; genus Trachelipus; species Trachelipus rathkii. The sequence goes on along the minus strand of JABUQX010069740.1, from coordinate 13,707 downwards.
ATTAATTATATAATATATATATATATATATATATAATAATAATATATATATATTTAATAGCAAGCCTAAGTATAAAACATTTGTAAAACTTTTTAAAATTTGTATTTCGTTTAACTTTTGCATTATTATGTAGAGAAATTTGTAACCAAGTTCAAGCTGAAATATAAAAGCTTGCTTCAGCTACTTATTAGTCAGTCTCTCCACTCCACTCGCTCAAAACATTGGACTCACTTGCTGCTCCAAGAAGAAATAAGTAATGCCAAATTATAAAGGAAACTTATAAATGGGAGACTTATTAATTTCTATTATAATAAGCATCAACTCTTTTTACGGATATTTTATTAATCCCATCCAATTCAGTATAGTGGCCTACTCTCAAGTTACAAGAACTAAAAGAAAAGAAATGAAGAAACAAATAAAAAACATTAAAGAACTAATTAGCCCCAATATATTGTGAACCCGGAATAGAACACCCAAACTTCAATCAACGCCTTTAAAAAAACACAATTGTAAGAAAAAGAAAAAAAACTACAATTAACACAAAATCCAATCAGAAACACTCGGAGAAAATGACTTAAGCAAACGAATATATCACAAACCGGATCATTTTCATTTTTAATTAAGCGGCAAAAAAGTTGAAAACCGGTTCCATTACTAACAAGTTTCAGGATTCATCGTCAGACATAGCAAACTTCCTTTGCGGTATGGAATTCTTTCATCATTTCAAGTTGATTATGGCAGAAACTCATTTTGGATTCCATACGAACTCTATTCCTTTTCGACATTCTAAATGTTCTGTGACGCTCCACTTTTTATGTATTTGAAGAAAATTTTTCAAAATAAAGGACCTAACATTTCAAGCAAACTTCGCCTTCTAAATGTAACTTCCTTTACGGTATGGAATTCTTTCATCATTTTAAGTTTGGCTTATGGGCAGAAAATCATTTTTGGATCCACTACGAACTTTGATTCCTTTTCGAAATCTAAAATGGTTCTGTGACCGCTCCCCTTTATGTATGAAGAAATTTTCAAATAAAGGACCTAAAATTCAAGCAACTTCGTCTCTACATATTCAAGCAATGTTTCTCTCGTAACTACAGCTCTGAAAACTATTTACGTGCGCATTGATAAAATCATGGATACATTAGAAACGCCTTATTCAGTGGACCTTTCATTGGATTCAACGTTCGAATCGATGGGCCTATTCAAACTTGGAATAATTCAATTGTCTTCAGTATCAATAATTATGATGAACACTATTTTGTTATTTTTATGCATTTAAATGTTTGTATGTTTGCTTATATCTAACGGATATAACCAAATATGCTTGTGTTTAAATGTACCTTTCATTTCTGTAGTATATTAACCATTATTGTATTTTCTATATTGCTTTATATCTTGCCTATAATTATTATAACATTACTTTATCCACTCCGTGTCAGGGCGGAAAGTAAATATAGCAAGCCTAATATAAACATTTGTAAAACTTAAAAATTTTATTGCGTGTATACTTTGTCATATATATGTGTAGAAAATTTGTAACCAAGTTCAAGCTGAAAATATAAAAGGCTTGCTCGCTTACTATTTAGTCAGTATTTCCCACCACTCGTCATAAACAGTTGACTCACTTGCTTGCTCAAGAAGAAAAGAGCACAAATTATTAAAAAAACTTAATAATGGGAGACTTTTATTGTCGTATTTATTAAATAAAGCATCAATTGTTTTACGATTTATATATCCCATCCCAATTCAATATAGTGCAATTAGTTCGCGCCCGACTCACCAGAACAGATATGAATCCCATGCAAGGAAACAAACTAAACAAAAATCGAAACAAAACGGGTGCCTGCTCCGACAAAAGACAGCCTACTCTCAAGTACAAGAACAAAAGAAAAGAATGAAGAAACAAATAATAACACATTAAAGAACTTATTAAGGCCACCGTAAAATAATATATATATATACCATATATATATAATAATATTATATAATATATATATAGTAATATATATCATATTAAATATATATATATATAATAAAATATATAATATATATTATAATACTATATATATATATATAATATAATAAAATATATAAAAAATATATATAGTATATATATAATATATATATATATATATATATATATATATAATAATAAATAATATTATATATAAGTAATAATTATATATAATATATATAATAGATTATATATAATAAAATATATATATATATATTATAATATATTATAATCATATAATATATATACTATATATATTATAATATACTAATAACATATATATATATATATATATACTATATATATAAATATATATATATATATATATATATATATATATATATATATATATATTATATATATGCCCAAACTAAAGAAGTTACCCGCCATATTATCTTCGAAAACTAAGATAGGTACAAGAAACTGATAACATATATGAATCAGCGTATGAGAAATTTGTATGGAAAATGACAAAAAAAAATTTTGCTTTTTTTAAAAAAATTTTTGTTATATCTCCAAAACTACGATAAATACAAGAAAATTAATAACATATATGAAATCAGCTATAAAATTTCTTTTAGGGGGTTCGAGCCGATGGGGGACAGGGGGACGTTTCCATACCCCGTAAGGGATGTCGAGAAACCCGCGACACCCCAAATTACCAAAGAGCGGGTCCGCGAGACCCTCCCCGGAGGGGCGAATGAGTCCTACCCCTCGTCCCCCAGGAGCTGAAGACCGACTCTTAGCACTTTGCGTTTACCCTGTGTATTCTTTAGGTTAAAAAAAAAAAAAATCTTTTTTCATACATATTCATACGCTGATTCTAAATTTGTTATTAGTTTCGGACCTATGTAGTTTTGGAGATATAAAAAAAAATAAAAAAAAAATTACAAAATTTTTTTTTTCATTTTCCATACAATTCATACGCTTTATTCACATATATGTGATCTAATTCTTGTAGCCTATCTTACGTTTTCGACTATAGCAAGCAGGGTAAACTTCTTAAGTTTCACCATTATAGTTATCATTATATAATATATATATATAACTATATATATAATATATAATATATATAATATATATATATATATAATATATAATATAATATATATTAATATATAAATATATATATAATATATATATACTATATATATATAATATATATATAATATATAATATATAATATATAATAATATATATATTATACTATATATATATATATATATCATATATAATATATATATTATATAAAATATATATACCTATATTTTAATATATATTATATAATATATATATATTAATATATATATATATATAATATATATATATATATATATATATATATAGTTATATATATATATAATATACTTATATATATATATACATGGCGTAGGCAGGATTTCATTTAGGGGGCAAAGGTGAGTATAATATAATATATATATATATATATATAATATATATATTATATTATATAATATATATATATATACTATATATATATAATTAATATATAATAATATATATATATAATTAATTATATATATTATATAGTATATAATATATATACTATAATAATAATATATATAATATACTATAATATATAACTATATATATATATAATAAATATAATGCTATTATACGTCCATAATCAGAGAAATTTATTATAACTGTTGACTCTCAAGTCTTTATAAATATATACTATATATATATCAGAGGTGCACCCCGCCATTTAGGGGTAGTCAGCTAGCGCACCTCCGCACCTCAGAGAAAACGTAGTCCGCTAGCGCTCCTCCGCACTATCAGACCATCCAAACCTCCCTATCGCAAGTCCGCCACGTCCGCACGTCTCCCGCTAATAATGTGCCGACTTCAACAAAAGAACTTTAATATTAAAAATACTAAATAGGTCTATATCCTTACAAAAAAATTCATTTAAAATATTATATTGAAAAAATTGAATGAATATTACAAAATCTCTCAAATCGTTTTCAAAGACAAGAGATCCATATTACCTTTCAAAAAGTTTAGGTGCTCAAAATTAAAAGCCGTTAAGGCTGACCTCTTTGCCCTAAAAATATCCCCACCAATACTAAATATTCGCTCTAAAAGGGCCACAGAACCCTTGAGATAACACATAGTACCAAGAAACAGTTCAACAATATCTGCATACCATCCACTTCACTACGTCCATGTGAGAAGAGTGCTGGTGTTAGTTCACTTCCAGCAGCCCATTGCTAATTTAAGGTTCTCACCTAAATCATTCTGCCTCCCTCTGAAATATTTTGACCACCCTTTCCACCCATAAGAAGGTCTATTTCGGCCAAGAACTTTAGTCAGTAGAATCCAGGAAAGCCTCGACTCCTGCAGAGTCGATGCTAATGCTACGTAACAGCTCTTGAGCGTATATAAAGATAATCCTCTACAATAAATATAACTAAATATGAATATTTAAATATATATATATAGTATATATATATTAATATATATATATATATTTAATCAGTTCTGTTGTAAAAACCCATATATCATATATATATATATATATATATATATATAATATATATATATATATAGTATAAAGATTATATATAAACTATATATAATATATAATATATATATATTATATATAATATATAATATATATCGATATTAGTATATATATATATAATATACATATATATATATATATATGTATATATTTGGTTTACACAGAAATTGAATTTAATATTGCCTATTATTATAGTAATAAATAAATAATTAAATTATAGATGAGGGTAATAGCTATTCAGTCTCATAAAATCAATTTAAATGTTATTTATATATATTGTTACCTTTAAGAGTTGAATAATTTTTCTTGAAAGTTTAATTAATTAAAAAACAAAAGCGTAGAAAAAAGTATAATTATTATAAACTTAAAATAAAAAATTATATTTCTTTATATAACCCCATAAGAATTCTTAATAAGTAACTAATATTCTTCATTTTTTTTAAAAACGTGCGGAAGAAAAAGACGCGAAACTTTTTGATCCGCACGGCAAGTCCGTAATGTTCCTGACGACTTCCGCACCTCCGCTATCCGCAGCTATTCTGGTAGTCCGGCTCGAGCGACTAGGCGGACTACAAGAGCGCGAAAGTGCCCCCTCTTGATACTATATATATATTTTTATAATAAAATTTTTAAAAAATATTAATAAATTATATAAATAAAACATAATTTAATTTAATATATTATTTTAATAATACTTATATATATATATAATATATATATATATATAATACTATATATATATATAATATATATATATATTATATATTATATTATAATATAATATATATTTTAGCAGCTTACAGCCCCACAAATGCGTATGAACATACTGCAGAGTCCAGTGAAGAATACGTCAAAAGAAGCTAGCTGCTATAAAAAGCACACCAGCTAGTTAGTTGACTTCAAGGCCAATATGAAACGAAAACACATTAAAACTATAAAAAAAGTATGTTTGTATTACGTTAGTAAATTTAGTAATACTCCTGCAGTTTTTCTTACTAATGAAAACCCTTAAAAAACGTCGTCTGGCAAACATATATAAGGATTTCAATTTCCTATTTCTCCAAGATTTAGGGGGGGAGTGCCCCCCCTGCCTACGCCCATGTTTATATATATATATATACAACTATATATATATATATATATGATATATATATATATATAGTCGGAAAACTATATATATATTTTATGAAAATAATATATAATCAATATTTAATATATGTAATGTAATATATATAAATATATATATATATAATTATATATATATATATATAATATATATAAATATAATATATAAATATAGATATAATATATATTATATATATATATATATATATATATATATAATATATAATATAATAGGCATATAAATATATATATAATAATATATATAATATATGATTATATATATATATATATTAATTATATATATATATAATATATATATATATATATATTATATATAATATATATATATATATATATATATTTATATATATTATATATAAATTATATATATATAATATAATATAATATATCATATAATATATATATACTATATATATAATATATATATATATATATATATATATATATATAATATATATATATATATATATATATATATATTGAATATATTGTTTTATTATTGTTTTTATATTACTTTTATGTATGTAGTTAGGAGGTAATTTATTTATTAATTTTCATTGGTAAAACATTGCTTTTAAAGATGCTGAATATGAAATGAAATTAGGTCTACAAATTTCATATTTTAAAGATTTGTCTATGGCAGGGGTCGGCAACCTTTTGAGTCGGAAGAGTCAAAAATTACAATTTACAAAATTTCAAAGTTTTTAAAGAGCCACAAAATTTTTTCTTGCCAACAATAAATAGTACTCGCATAAATAAAGTTTTTTGATAAAAAAAAAAAACTAATCTATTTATTCATAAGAAAAAATATTTATTTATTCATAAGAAAAAATATCTATTTATTCATATATAAGTAATGTTTTTCACAACAAATTAGATAATATATATATGGTATTATTAGATAATTACTTATTATTTAAGTAAAAAATTAAAACAATTAAACATTTACTTACAACACTAACTTGTACTTCAATAACAAACAATGAACAAAACAAATTCAATGGGAGCGATGGCTTTGCATGGTTATTCAAGTAGAAAATTTAAACTTTACTAAACAATGTAACTTGTAATTAAAATAAAAAAAAACAATAACATACATTTGAGCAAACAAATTCAATGGGAGCGTTGGCTTTGCATGGTTTTAGAAAGTTTGGATAAATTTGGCTCATAACTTGTTGTTTTAAGTTTCAAACACGACTCTAAATTTTCATTTGTTAGTTGGCTGCTCTTTACTTTTAATTATATTCATGCAAGAGAACGCTTGCTCGCACGAATATGTCGATCCGAAGATAGTCAGCACTCCAAATGCCAACTTCTTCACCTCACTGTAGCAATCTGGAAGACTATTCCATGCGTCAAATATAAGTGCCTCAACTCGCGGCATTTCTTTTAAAGCTGTCCACTTTTGTTGCGTTACGTACATACATTTTTGGACCTCCAACTCTTCCAACTTGCTTTTCAACTCTGTAAATTTTCCACTCCACAAAGCTTTACTTTTTAAATCGATCAATTACTTTTTAATTTAATTTCTAGAGATCCAGTATCAATTCCAAATGGCTCAATGTGGATTTCGTTACTATTTGTGTTGAGAGGATTTACTATGAATGCTAGAGTGGTTTTGTTGGTTTTGAATTGCTCAAATCTGTCCGTAAATTCATCTTTAATTTTTTTTATAACTGTGATGAAGTAATTCGTGTCAACAGTTGCACTGGTTTTATCGCGATATTGCTATAGAAATTGAAAATGAAGTAATTTACCGCTCTGAATATCTTCTGCAAAAAAGAATTAATTTTCCTCAAAATAAACCAATTCTTCTACCAAAACATAGGCTGGGTTTCCCTTTCCTTGCAGTTTTAGATTCAGCCCATTTAATTTCGCCGTGATATCCACCATAAAGTAAAATATTTGCAACCATTTGTCGTTCTCTAATTCAGGGTGATTAATGCCTTTTTCATTTAGGAATGTATTTATTTCATTCAAGCACAAAGCAAAACGTTTCAACCTCTTACCTTTGGAAAGCCATCGCACTTTATTGTGAAGAAGGAGGTCGGAATACTGAGTCTCCATTTCGTTTAAGAATTCTTTAAACTGACGATGGTAAGAGTGCTTTTGACAAGAGACTGTTAACAATCTTGATTACCAAATTCATGACCTCAACTATTTCTGCCGGGAATGTTTTGGCACAAAGCGCTTCTTGGTGTATTATGCAGTGAAACGTAAGAATTTCGTGGTTTATTTTACTCTGAAGAGTCGTTGTTGCCCCTTTATTTTTTCCTGTCATACTTCTGGCTCCATCAATTGCTATTGAAACGATTTTATTTAAATCGATCTTATTGTCTTCAAGGCATTTTTGCACGGCATTCGCTATATATTCCCCTCTAGTTTGTCCCGAGAGCGGTAGCAATCCTAGAAATTCTTCTTTTGAACCTTGGGAAGACATATACCTGACAAAAAGGGCCTTGTGCCGTGTCTTTTATGTCGCAAGACTCACCTATAGCAAGTGACAAGGCCGAAGAAAGTTGAATATCTTCCACCTGAAAATATGTTACATTTGAAGACATTTTAGCTATTCTATCTTGTACTGTTTTAGCGGATAGTGGCAAATCTTTGATTTTTTTCAAGATTTCTGGTTTGTTTTTGAAATCACGAAACAGTTCTTTAGGTGCACGTATGAAGCAATCTTTGACATACTCACCATCTGTGAATGGTTTGCCTTTTTTACAATTTCTAGGGATCCCGCGAAGCTTGCCAGATTAACATTGCTTGTAGATTGCGTCCAGTTACTTAACATGGAACTTGATTACTGTTTTTGTTTTTGGAGCTCGTTGACAGCTTTTTTTCGTTCTTCGCAGGCTGAATATTTACTAACAAACTGAGTATGTTTTTTAGTGAAGTGTCTCTCTAAATTTGATTTCTTACTGTGTGCGAGTTTTTCGTGGCAAATGAGACAAGTCGGAAGGCCATCTGAGTTGCATATGAAAGCGAACGACTCCGTC
>JABUQX010069739.1:30000-31486 GCA_015478945.1 Trachelipus rathkii | reverse complement strand
TATATATATTATATATATTTATATATATATATAATAGTATATATATATAATATATATATATATATATATATATATATATACACAATTGATCCTTGGAAGACCTGTTTGGCTGCGGAATTCAGCATAGGTTTCGAAAATTTGAAGGTTAGAAATTTTAAATATAGCTATAGCAAATCGAGATGGCAAAAGCAAAAAAGACGATGTGACGCGTGTGCGGTGCTGGTGCGGTGCGCCAGGGCCTTGGGGTTGGTCCAATCGCGTCGTTGACCCCGGAAAACGCTTCTACGGACCCGAAAACCCATAATTTGACCCTTAAAACGTCTTAATACGCCAAAATATAACGATGTTGCAAAATGTTGCAAAATGTTGCAAAATGTTGCAAATTTTGTTTGCAACATTTGCAACATTGCATGCAACATTGCAATGTTGGATTGCAATACGCCATCAAGGGGGGTAGGGTAATATCTAATACTAACTCTTGTTAGGAGTGAATCGATCCCGTCGTAAACCACAGGAATCGATTCAGCAGTGTCGATTATGTACTAATCGATGCCAATATCGGATATGTTCTGTCACATACGATATATCGCACTAGAAGGGTTAGAAAGGGGGGTGGGGTAATAACTCGTAGAAGGAACCAATCTAGCACATTCTAATATACACCAATCGAATCCTCATACCTTATAACATAGGGATAGACACCAATATTGGGTGTATTCTATGACGTAGGATATGTCATGCTAGAAAAGGGGGGTAGGGTAATAACTCATAGAAGGAAGCATCCTAGCACCTTCTAATATACACCAATCGACTCCCCGTACCCAATAACCTAGGGGTAGGCACTAATACCGGGTGTATTCTACAATATAGGTCGGCACGTGCTAGAAGCTAGAATATATAGCCTATAGAATATAGCCTATAGAATATATAGCCTATAGAATATAGCCTATAGAATATAGAAGCACGTGACCTTTTCTCGGTCGGCGGTGCCCTTTGAAGTGACGAAGCATATGACCTTTGCGGTCACTTTGCGGTTTGCGGTTAGATAAAAAGGTCCACTTTTATGACCTTTGCGGTTTGCGGTTAGATAACTTGGGTTCCAAATGTCACTGCTACTACTCTTTCTCAGATTCCTTTTCTCGATGTTCAAGAGCAACTGTGTATAACCACCATTTATCCTTTTAAACTAACAATAGTGGTTTGCTGGAGTTTTTTTCTTATCTCAATCTCATGATTTACTTTTTATCAATATTAATATATATATTATATATATATATATATATATATATATATATATATATATATATATATATATATATATATATATATATATATATATATATATATATATATATATATATATATATATATATATATATATATATATATATATATATCAGCCTTTCCTTGGGTCCCACATACTGGGGTTTGAGTAACCAAACAGGCATAGGATACGATGCATGAAAGAACAGTTCATGGAGCTTAA
>JABUQX010069739.1:0-10000 GCA_015478945.1 Trachelipus rathkii | reverse complement strand
TATATATATATAATTACTAATTATATAAAGTAAAAATTAATTATTATTATATTAATATAATTATATATTATTTATTATTATATATAATTATTAATATATTATATATTTATATTATTTATTATTTATATTAATTAATTATATATTTTATATAATATATATATATATATAATATAAGATATATTATATTATTATTTATATTTAATTATATTTAATATTAAATTATTATATATTTAATTTAATAATTTATATAATATTATATATAATATTAATTTTACTTAATCTTGCTTAGTATTTAATTTACGTTTGTCTTATATTAATAATCATATAAAGAATGGTTGCTTTGCTTATATATATTTTATATTCTTTGTTATTATAATTTAATATTATATTTTTATTTTTATTTTTTTATTATTATTATATTTGTATTATAATTATATTATAAATATTATATAATATTAATTTAATTATAATTTATTTAAACTATATTATTATATTAATTTCATATTTAATTGAGAAATATCACTATTTTCTTCCTAATCTTGCCAATTCAGTAATCATTAGTAAGATTAATTATAAATTATTCATAAATATATTTATTATAATATATATATATATAATTAATATATATATTAAATTTAATATATGTTATATTATAATTAATTGTAATGATACGTATATGTTATAATGTTATATGTAATGTTATATTTATAGTGTAGTAATATTTGTATTATGTTATATGTATATGTATATTGTTATATGTGTAATAACATAGAAATCTAAAGTTTATATAGTATAATAGATAAATATATAATTATTATTATATTATATAATGATATATATTAATTATAATTATATATAATTTATTATTATAATAATTATTTATTATAAATTATATATAATTATTTATATATTATTATTAAATTTATAATATATATATAATTATATTATAATTATATATAATTATAATTATAATTTAATATATATATATATTATAATTTATAATTTATATTAATTATTATTAATTATTATATATTTAATTATATTAATATATATATCAATATTTAATTATTATATATAATATATATAATATATATAATATATATAATTTATATATACTTATATTTAATACATTTATCATATTATATCAATATATATTATACTAAATATAACATATACATTTAATTTATAAAATTATTATTAATTAATTATATAATTTATAATATATTATTCTAAATCTAAATAGTTGATAATAATTATATATATAACTTTATTATTATATATATATAATATATTAATTATTATATATATATATATTAATTATTATTATATTAATTATTGTTAATATATAATATTATTATATATATACTATATATATATTATATATAGAGATATATATTATATTTAACGCTGGCGTTATGAAAACATACAAAGTTGTTAGTGAGCAGATTGAATACAATACTTATATTTGGTGCTCTACTATCTTTCATAGATTACAAAAAGGAATAATATGTGTTAAAGTAAGTTTACTTTCAAGAATTTTTTTTACATTATCCCCATACTTTTAACTTGAAACTGTTTATTTTAAAACAAAAAATATATATATAGCCAGATATACAGTATAGCTTAAATATCCTTACATTCTTACATGCTAAACAACCTGCATTGTATTACAAAATCTCATAGAAAATCAGATTTGTCTGTACTGAAGGTTTATTTCGATTCAGAATGGTATTGTTTGTATAGAATTGCACCATGTCGAAGAAGATGACAATCCGACTATCCTACTTAGAAACATCACGGGAAACAACTTGACATTTTCTTTACAATCCAACGTATTCCGAATGACACGGATTACTATTTGGGTAGTGAGAATTTTGATTTACTAATCCTAAAAATTATATTCATCACTATTATAATATCTTCAAGAAGAGGGGAGGTGGTGATTGATAGGTGATTAGTACTCACCCCAGTCATCAGTTTCTATGTAGAAGTGCTGTTAGATGACGTTTATCTGCCTTTTTATCAAGCAACAACTTGCACATTGTGGAGGAAATTTCCTTCTTCTGAAGAATTGTTGACACTCACTCATGAAAAATTTCTATTAATTTGTTTCCCGATCATTCTGCATACAGTCAGTAAGCAAAATAGTTTCTGGATGAACAAAAAAATATGATGATTTTGTTAAGGAGCACTGGAGATGAAATGATGTTTTCTGATCCTCAAGTCTTTGTAGAAAGTTGTATACTATTGATACACTCTCAATAAATGAGTATAAATTCTTTTGCACCATCTTGGACAGAAGGGATGGAGCGGGGATATAGAACCATATGGGGTCATAGAAGTTTCATGTTACTGGAAATCGATACTCAAACTGCCTCAGATATAGAGTATTGCGGATTACTTGTTGTAAACGTACAATCAGATCAGCAGACTGTTTAGTCTTTTAGTTAGCCACCTTGCATGGCTTATGGCACCCGGCTGTGCAGTTTTCAAATACTACCGCATTATTAATTTTGATCTGCAATTTTGGTAACCCCTTGCTGAATTAATAAACAGATTTTAGTTAAATACAAGTGGTCAGAATTTAGATCTTTCGTAACTGTTTCAAGGAACATCAATACTAAGATGCCTGAAATTAGGTTGAAAATTAATTGATGTGGTTATTGGTTGAGATCAAATAGATCAGTTTGGTATTAGGTCTTTCATGTGACGATGGCAGTTGTCTTCCCATATCTAATCTAACACTAAATAAAATTTTCCTAGTATGTGCAGATCTTAATAATGAACATGCAATTATTGACCATTAAGTGTACTTTATTAAGAATGTTAATCTCCAACAGTGTGATATATTATTCATTTCTTGTTTACCCCGTATCTCAGGGATACCATTCGGCAAATCACTGCTCTAAAGATTTCTGTTAGATCTTGTTCGTTCACATGTATAATACCCAGAATTTCATAAAATACATCTGAGACTTCCTGAGTTAGGACTAACTTGATCGATGTGTAACATGCTTCTGGAAATGACACTAGCACGTAAGTTCTTCTCTAAACTTTTCTAAATATCGCCACACACTTCCAGTATCGACAAGTGTTTCATCTATTTTTTCCATCGAAACCAATTGCAGACCAATACCTCTGTGTGCTAGCAAAATTCTCTCTGACTGTTGATCCTTCCAGTATTTTCTTTGACTTTGTAACTTACTTGGAGTATCAAACATACTCATTTATTTTATTTGGTTATAATAGAAGGTCCGAACTGTCCTTGAGATTTATGTGCAAGCAATTTAATACTATGAGATCAATTGTATCTTCTATGCTTCACATTTTGTCCTCTTAATGCTTATACTACAACTCAAGTGATACTGGTTTCTATTTGAGGTGACATCTTTCCATTCTTCTGATTCACAGAGTAAAAGATTCTTTCAGCACAATCACTCACATTTGCCTGATAAATCATAACTGAATCTTACACATTTTTGCGTATCTTTGTGTATCATCTTACTATTCACTCCTTTTTTATTTTTTTTCAAAAATAATTGTTTTTTTTTTTTTCAACCCGTGATTTTTTTTATTCCCCTTTTCCCTTTTTCCCCCTTGGGAAAAAAAAGTTTATTGTTTTTCTCTGATTACTTTTCCTTGAGTCCCATCCTTCCTATATATTACTATTGCGATCTCTTATAAGTGTTTGATCAAGCCAAAATTGCCATCAAACAGGTGAGATTTCTTTTTTCTATATTGGGACATTGCTTGACAATTGATAACAGTTTCAACTGTACATTTGCTACTATTATACCATTATGAACCAACCACTGCACGCGCTAATGTCAAGAGACGAGAAAATGATTTTATTATATTTTATCTTGATCTGTTAGAGAAGATTGTTTATTTCTTGAATATTTCATCAAATCATTGACATTCACTAATAGTCTCTTCACTTTCACTATAACACTTTTAAATTCTATTGTTGGAATGCATGCCTGCTTTATTGTATATGCCCTTAACTTCTGTTGCCACTAACTTTGCTAGATAAGTAACACACTGGCATCTTTGTAACCACGTAACCTCAGGGGTGTAGAATTCATCAGCGACGCCAGACTCAATATAATCTTATTTTTACTTTTAATAACTCTTACTAGTTTTATGGTAGTTTATGAAGATCATAATATATTGAATGATTTAATAGAATTTATGAATAGTAAATAATAATAATAAAGAAAACAAAATATCTCAAACGTCGAATAGTCTGGATCTGAAATGAGACAGAAATAGCTCTCAATTAATATTAAAACCAAATTATTTTGAAGAATAAAGCATAGTGAATTGATAACTTGAAATATTGAAACCTCAATGTACGAAATGTTTTAAGAAAATTAATAGTTGGGCCCCACTAGACTATTAAGTAAATATGCAAAATGTTTTTTCTGCCCACTTCAGGGAACCCAAGGAGCACCAATTTTGACCATGTTTTAGTATCCCACCAAAATTCAACCCAGCTTTAATATATAATATATATTTAAAATATAATTATAATATAATATATTATATAAATATATTAAATGATTATATATATATATATAAGTATATCATATAATATACTATATTATATATATCTATATAAATAATATATATATAATATATAATATATATATATTATATATATGTACAATATATAAATAATAGAATATTATAATTATACTATTTATTATTATATTAAATAATAATATTTAATTAATTTAATTATAATATATATATTATTAATTTTAATATAATAATTATTAATCACATTCTATATAATAAATTTAGAATTATATTATTATATTAGATAATATTAATAGATTATGATTATATATATATATATAATCTAATATATATATTATATAATATAATTATATATCAACAATATTAAAATCATGAAAGCAAAACTGCTTCAAAAAATCAAGCTCAAAATGAAATATGGAAATGTCCTCCAAAGTTCTTCTTCATTAGGAATAAAATTTAATTTATGCTTAATCCTTGGCCTTTTTTACAGTAACACTTTTCCAATAAGTGTAGTTTTTGTCGAGAGACAATAAAGCTAATCTTAAATATTTTGCACAATTGTAAGCTGAATTACATAAAAGCTAATATATATATATTATATTATAATTATTATTATTTATTCATTATTATTAAAGTTTTTATTATATAATATAATTAATAAATTATTTAATTATCTATTATTATTATAATTTATATATTAATATTATTTATAATTTAATTATATATAATTATATTATTATTATATATTATTATTTATTATTATTATTATATTTATTTATTTATTTATATTTATTATTATATATTATTTTATTATTATTATATTATATATTAATTAATTAATAAATATATAATAATAAATAATAATAATATAATAATATAATAATAATAATTAATTATATGGATAATAATAATAATTAATTAATATAATAATTAATTATAATAATAATAATAATAATAATAAATAATATTTAAATAATCTTTAGGTTTTAATTAGATTACTAAAGTATAATGCTCAGGCGTAGCAAAAGGTATGATTATTTTTTATGTAATTATTTTAAGTAAATAAAAATCAATTTTTGATTTATTTTACATAATTTTTATCTATGAATTAACATTTGTAAACGCAAGTTTTGAATAATATGAATTAAATGTAAATGTAATAAAATTTCTTTATTTAAATATACTTTATTCTATTTTTATTTTATATTTTGATATAATTTCACACTTTCTATTGTTATTGTATCTTATTATTGACTTTACTGTGAGAGGCTTTTAATTAATCATATCTCGTATGCGGTTATATATAAGATTTCAAGTAACTCTAATATATATTTGGTCTAATAGTGATACAACTTATGTGCTGAGTCTTTGCCATTGAATGTGACGCAACAATTATCTTTTTACTTTGATTTGTACTAAGCTTAGTGTGAAACATTTTATGTCTCTCTTGTGCCACACTATGGTAAGATGGGTGCTATCGAGTGTTAACCTCTCATCTATATGTACACTATATAATAACTCTCTATTTAAAAATACTTTCTATTCGATAAAATGAGCAATCCATATCTTCACTCGATTAATTATCTGATATATAGTTAAGGAGTTTATTGTAATTAAGTAAGTATTCTTATCTATCTCTACACTTGTTTTTTCTTATTTTCGTATTGAAATATATGTTATATGATATCATAGCACATATAAAAATCAATTGTTATGCATTACCAAAAAATCATCAATATATAAAACAAATAAAAATAAGAAATGATAAATATACAACTTAATAATAATTATTCAAGTCTATCTCCTAATATCACCATAATGAAGCATACTAATAAATTATAACTCAATATATAATAATACTATTATATAATAACTATTACTAATTGCAAAACAGATCAACTAAAAAATCTCGATGTGGTATATTTCCATTAATCCTGTATTTCTATATAGAATAATCAATAGTCATCATACGCACACACACTCTCTCACGGTGATTTTTTCATGATTTATATTCAAGCTGCTCCATCACATTACAGTGAGGGCTAGTGTCATCTGTTGGCTTTCATTGAGATTATTGTATAAAATTAATACTCATATCTTATTCCCCTGCATTACGCTATTTTATCTCTATTAGATTGTTTATGCAGAACTTCGTGTATGTATTGCGGTTCAGACTGGATTATTTATATATTGAATATATAAACATGATCTTTTTTTACTATAGAAGTCTCCGTATGTAATTAACGAGTCTCATATATCATATTATTTATTCTAATAATTCTAATCTATGACTTTCCTACTATTTATTTTATTAGATGAACTCTCAAAACTGTGAAATTTGTATTCATCTATCTAACAATTATATAGTTATAATTATATAATTTTTCAAAACAATTATTGTATATAATTCTGAAATTCTACTAATATGAAAAACCAATAACTATTTATCAGTCGATGATCGTGATATATTATTGCCGACAAATACTATTATTCCACATGATAATACTTCAGGTCTTTATTTTATGCCTACAGATCCTGCAACTGAAGATCTATATAACTCATTATTTTTACATCAATCTTATTAATTATACTCATGGAATATATATTATATATATTATAATTATAATATTAATAATATATATTATATATAATATATTAATAATATTATTAATAATATTATTAATATATAATATATATATATATATATATAATGATTTAATTATAATATATTAATATATATATAATTATTATATATATATAATTAATATAATATATAAATATATATATTATTATTATATATAAAAAGAGACTATTATGGAGAAGATTATGGTAAATCCTAGTATTTTTAATTAAAATTATAAATACTCACTTTGAAAATGATCTTATGATGCAGTATATATCTTAGAACTCATTAGTAAAGTCTTTAATATGTATGATTATTTAATTTATTATCCATAATTTATTATTTGATGCATAATAATTAATTTAATATTTAATTCTTCTTTATATAACATTAGTTATTTAATTTACATTTTTATTCTCATTTTATTTATTTTAAATTATATCCAAGTAAATAGATCTCTATGTGATAGAAATTCTATTTCATTTATGTCAATTTATCACAAAATTGATTAATTTAAATTTATATAGCTTATTATTAGGTATAATATTATTTAATATATTTATTATTTTATGATTATTATATAATATTTAATAAATAATAATATTTTAGTTTATATATATATATATATGTATGCTTATATTATATAATATTTTTAGTATTATAGTATATTTAAAAATAAGGTTTTATATTTATATAATATATTTATATATTTAATTATAGTATTATTATTGTGTATGATTATTATTATTATTATTAGGCCAGCCTCCCGAAAGCATCAGATTGCAACGTATAAAAAAAACATATAACAGCTACAATTAAGATATAGATTTAAATAAACATTTTATGTTTCAGCAAAGCAAATTTACATATCGATGTAATAAACTTAAAAAAATTATATATTTATTCTGAGAAATATTTTTCATTTTATGATAATCTTTTTAAGATATTACCAGTCTCTTCTAGCAGCCAATCTGTAGATGTAATACGCTCTATTATATACTCATTCCATTTAGCTAAGTTAGTATACAATGACTAGTATGCAAAAGTTTCCCAATTCTTTAGTTTCCATTTCTATTTATTATTCTGTATAAATTATTTAAATTTTCATTTTTATTTCCTTTATTAGGGGGTTCGAGCCGTATCGGATGGAGACAGAGGAGGACGATAAGTTCCCTACTGTCTAATTATTCACATCACGGATATAGGCTCGGAAGAAAACCCCGACTCTTTAGTCCAATTCTTATTATGGTATTTATATCTTGGGATATGTACTTTTAGTTATAAAACAAATCGACAGATAATTTAGCATACCTTTAACTTCTCTATCGTGTTAGTTCGTATAGAGCTCCTTCGTATTCATTACTCAATAAAAATAATGTATATTATCATTTATACATATATGATTTTTTTCACCATACTATTTTTAAATTTTATAATTAATATATCATTCATAAACACTATATCATATTTTTTATTATATTAGATCTTCATGGATTGAGAAAATTGTCTTCTCTAGGTAATAAAATTAATATTTTCTCTATATTTCCATGTTAATTCTTTCTTCAGTCTATTTTAATTACATTGGCCCCTTGCATTAGTAAACTTTCTTGGCACTCACATTATAAGATAGTGATTTATTAGCTATAATAAATTTTGAAAATATATATTTATTATATATAATGTAATAAATATAATCGATAGATATGATCGCGCTATTTATATGATATAGGTATTTAATTATTATATTTATTATTTATAATAGTGTACACAAATATGTATACTTTTATAAATTTTGTACAACTTTACCTATATTTTTATAACAATTTATATAAATAAGTACTATATATTATTAATATATATATATATATATATATAATATAATATAATATATTATTAAATAAGCTAATTAGATTAAATATATTACTTATTAAAACTAATATTATATTTAATTATTTATAGTATATATAATTATATTATTATTATATATATATTAAATATTGCATAATAATAGAGCCATAGTATAAAAATATATTTAATAATTATTATCCCCTCTAGGGATTCGTAAGTCTAATGGACCCGACTTATGATGCTCACACGTTTTATTTAAGAGTATAATCTATATATATTAGTAAATATTATATATATTATAATATATATGTACATCTTAACAGTATATGATTTTTTATGATTAGGTCATTAAAAAATATGATATTATATATAATTCTATATATCTTATAATCAAGATTAATTATATTAATAATATATTATTTAATATTTATATATTATAAATTATGCATAATTAAAGCCAGAGTATATTCTATTTATATCTCATCTAATGGTAATGAATTATTATATTAATTAATACATTATATAAATATATATATATATTAATATATATACTATACTGAGACAAATCTTTCTGCCTTCTTGCCAAAACATCTCAATATAAAATAATCATTCTGATAATAAAAATCTGCCGTTTACCATCCTCTTATTTCTTATCTGATGTTAGCTCTGTTTGCTTTATAACTCTTACCATAATGAATAAATGCCAATCTTTTCGGCCTTACTATTTTAATTACAATCTATATAACTCAACCTCTAGACTCACGATTCATATGGCATTTACCTACCTCTCATCTACAATGTTGAATTCTATGGTCTTTCAGCTCATTAGTGATACATTTGATTCGTGATAGTATTATGCATATGGCTCTGATGCATATCTTATATTATGATATTTTAGGAAAGGTACGTGATAGTATAATGAATATAATATATATTATATTATATAAGATAATTATCTCAAAAAACCATTTTAAAGCATTATTTTAT
>JABUQX010069738.1:20000-28588 GCA_015478945.1 Trachelipus rathkii | reverse complement strand
AGAACTCTTAAAAAAAGTAAACCGATTTTTCAATCACAATTTCCAACATTGTGATCAAATTATGTGGATAATTTATTCTAATAATTGTAGTTTTTAAAGGCGCAGTGATTTCTGCATTGTAAAAAAATATAAAAAATGGTTATTCTAATAGAAATTCTCCAACTTTCTAATCAGCATAAGAGAGCTAGAAAAAGTAGAGAGAATTTATTAGTGGTACTAGTTTTTAGGTTTCAGACTTAATATGACGTTTGTGTTAATAATTCAATATTTTTTTATACCAAAATATATCATTTTGTGAAGACCCATTCCATTAATAATAAAATATTAATTTCTATTTAATCACGACTATCTTTTGCTTTAAATCTCGACGTACAATAAGGAGGAAATAATCAGCATAAAAGTCTACATTTGATCCATTTCCTCGACATCTAATAAACAAAATACTTTTAAAAGAATGCAATTCTTTATAAATATTTTTCTGCTGAATTTGATAAAAATAATTTTTCAGTGTAATCGCAATTCCAACCCCAAAAACCCATAAATTTATTAATATTTTAGGTGTTCTTTAAATTGCATGCTTTTTACATGAAAATTCAATGATGTTTTATATACAAAATAGTTTTCATTAGTTGTTGAAAACCTGTTTTAATAAAAAATTTAACTTTCTAAATTACGCTTTGTCTTAAAATTTCATGCATTTTTTTTGAACTTTCTAAAAAAATTTCTTTTATTTAATATAAAAATTTAACATTTAAATTTAATTTTTCAAATCTTAATATTGGAATTTACTATGTTCAATCAGCAGTGTGAAAAATACTATTTAAAATTAAAATGAAATTTGCCTTTAAGCAGAATATAGAATTTATTATGAGTTTTAGGTGTCTTAAAAGGTCGATTTTCTAAGTTAAATTTTCAAAACTCGTTGTAAATGCCAATATATCATGGAGGTTTGAAAACTGTTTATAAAAGTCTTCGCTCTTTTGTTCGATTAATGCCATTAATGCCATTACAAAATTTTAAATAACTTAAAAAAGAGTATTTTTCGATTTTTTCCTAAATTTCAATCATTTTTGAAATATTTGTAAATCGTTTTATTAATGGGTTTTACGTATTTTTCGCGATTTGAAAAAATATGTGTTCATTGATAAATGCCAAAGTGTCAATCAAGCTAAAACATAAGATTTTATAGTTTAGGGTGTCATAAATGGAGCTTGTTTAATAAAGATAATTCAAAAGTGGTAATTAAAACGTTTTACCAAAATTTTTTCATATGATAGGTTGTGAGAGTAAGTCTAATTTTTATAAAATTTAAATTCTTAAAAATTATCTAATTAATTAACAAAGTTGCTATTTTAGAATTTTCCTAAACCAAATTGACCATCATAAACTGTTTAGTTAGTCCTCCTCTCAATTTGGGATAATGGTGTTACTATAACAAGGTGGAAAACATAAAAGAGTATTTGATTGAAATCAAATTCAAAAGAAAGCGATTAAATAGTTAAGGTCTTAAATTGACTTTTTAATAAAAATATAATTTTGAATTTTTAATTTACAAAATATTATTTATTGTGAAAACCTCTCTAAGAAAAATTAACCATTAACTAGGTCTTTAAATTTTCACTTACCAAATTTTAGTCTGAAACAGTCCGGGGCCGAGTGCAATATTGAATTAATTGTAATGCCATTATAATATTGAAAGTAAAAAATTCTAAAAAAAAAAAAAAAATACCCAACAGATGGACACCCTGTATAAAATTTTAAGACTGATATTGATTAATAAAAAAAAAAAATTGATTTTTCATTGAAATGCCAATTTCATCTCAAATAAGCGATTAGATACATGAAGAGAAGAACGAATTTTTATTAAAGTAGGTGTTTATCTTAAATTGAGAATCGTTTTTGCTTTTGTCTTTTTATTTGAAAGAAAACATGATTGTTTTATTTCAAATTCTTCCTCTGTGGTTTAACATACCAAATTTCATTGTGTTTGGAAACCTATTTAAATAAAAAATTTTAAACATATCTAATTACGTTCCCTAAAATTTTCACATTACAAATTTCGATGGCTTAAAAGTACGATTTTTGCCTAAATTTAACATTTTGAAAATTAAAAAAAGAAAGATATATTATTATTTTTGTAAACTTAAATTGGCAGGTGAAAACTGACTATCCTTTAGCATTGATATAAAAAAAAATAATAATGGTAATAAAAATTGAAATGCCAATTTTTTTTTAAAAGAAGTATTGAAAGTAATTATTATATATAAGTTTAAAGGTCTTTAATGACGTGTGTTGAATGGAATTCAAATATTTGTTAATTTATTACCAAGAAACTAGCATTAAGTTGATGGAAAAACATAAGTTAAATTATAAAATATTTTGACCTATCCAAAAATTAGTCCTTTTTTTACAAAATAAACCTAATTTAGGATTGTAATATTAATTGTAAAAAATTAATGCAAGAATTTAACGACAAATTTATTTGCAAGTGTCAGTATTTAATGTTATTAAATACAGTTATTGATAGAGCTAATGATAATATGGTAATAAAAACAAATATTGAAATTTCATTAAAAAACGTTTAATAACACCTAAAAACTAATTTAAGAAATTCACTTTCTGCTTGAAATAGCATATCAATGAAACACCAATATTTTAATCAAATTGAGCTAAATATTCTACTTTCTTAACTGCCCAATTAAGAAGACCAAATTATTTAAAATGGTGGAAAAATGAAAGAAAGGAAAATCCGTACCATTATTTTAAGAGTTCTAATTGAGAGAGAGAAATATAAAGCCCGCGTGCGTTAATTTTTTATAGAATAGTAAGGTGTTATTTAAGTAAATTTATGTATAATTTAATAGTAGTGAAGAAAACAAAAGAGTAAAATAGTCTCATTTCATAATAGCTAAGAGAAATATTTTGATAAAGCGCCTAAAAACGCCACTAAAGCTTTCCATTAAGATAAAAACAATTCAAATTGGGCTTTTTATACTGCTAAAAACTGTGTTTCAAAAACAATGACAATATGTGGTATAATTAAAAAAAATTCATTGAATTACCAAAATTAAAAAAAGTCAATTTAAGACACACCTAAAACTATTTAATAAATTCACTTTTCTACAGCTTTTTGAAATAGCATTCAATAAACACATTATTTTTCAAATGCTGAAATACTCTTAAAACGTTGCATATTTAGAGTACCAAATATTCCAAGAGTGTGAATTTAGGAAAATACGCTTTATTTTAAGGGTTTCTTATGTTACCTTGTAAATGAAGAAAAAGTGTATTAATAGTTTATTGACATTTTAGTTAGCTAATATTTTTTGAATAATTTAATAAAGCAACTCAGGGTTTAACATTTAAGGAGTTATTAGTAATTATGAAAAAAAGACATTGCATATATTTTTCAGAATGGCTGAAAAATAATGTCCTTAAAAAAACGAACTTCAATACAACCCTGTAACTATAATAATTTTTCCACGTAAGATGCGTGGGGACTGATCGAATACCCATGGAAGTAATCTCCCAAATGTTGAAACGTGTAATAATACTGCGCAAAAATAATAAGGACCAAGAATGTCAAATGGTTGCACAGAGTACTGCACACCTTTAAGAGTATTCTATATTAATGTAGAAAGAAATTTAAGAAAAAGCGTCAATTTAGTAAGTAATGTTTTTTATTTAAAACGCATTTCAAAATGTGAAATAATTTGGTATATTAAAAACCAATATTGAAATTTCATTAAAAAACGTCCAATTAAGACACCTAAAGTTATAAATTCTCTTTTTTGTTTTTTAGTTTAGAGTTTTCTAATTTCAATTGAAACACATTATTTTTCAATAGCTGAAAATACCGTTAAAATTCAATTTTATAGATTTATCAATATCCAATGTTTGAAATTTTCAAAAGATTCGCCTTTGGTTGAAAATTTAAGACTTTCTAATTGGTTATGATAAATTATTGAAGAAAAAGACATATTATATGAACGCGTTAGTTGCGTCCAACGGAAGGAAAATGTTGCACGAGGTATTAAAAAAACTTATTAAATATGAATATGATTAAATTCATGTTTAAACGAATTAGAAATACACTTATTTATATTACTATTTATTAAATCGCTGCTGGTTAGTCCAAAGGAAAATGAATAATTTTCTTGACTAAATAAAAAGCAGAAAGCAGCTTTTTCTTACCCCAAAAACTTAAATTTCAAAGGAGGGGTTTCCTAAAATAAATTTGATTAAAGTAAAAAATCGTATTTAAGAGTTCAAATTTAAATGTGAAATGTATAAGAAAAAGCGTTAATTCTAAGGAGTTTAAAATTTATTTATTAAACTGGTTTTCAAAATACTGAAATTAATTATTATATCAAAACAAACATTGAAAAATTTATCAATTAAAAATAAACAGTGTCAATT
Organism: Trachelipus rathkii; assembly: GCA_015478945.1. Lineage (NCBI taxonomy): Eukaryota > Metazoa > Arthropoda > Malacostraca > Isopoda > Trachelipodidae > Trachelipus > Trachelipus rathkii. The sequence goes on along the minus strand of JABUQX010069738.1, from coordinate 24,169 downwards.
TAAGACACCAAACTATTAAAAATTCACTTTTTCGTCCTTATTTTTTGGAAAAAAAGACATCAGATCAGGTCCGATTGTGAAACACAGTATCTACCTTCAAAAAAAACATAACCCAGGTGAGAAAACTAATAAGAATTACCAATAATAATTTCAAATGTTTGAAATTTAGTATAAAATCTACCTTGAGTTCTAAATTTTAAATTCGAGAAGTAAAAAAAAAGCGTTAATTTTTAGAGTTTAATAAAAATTTTTCTTAGCTTTTTAACTATCTTTCGCCGTTTAACTTAATATTGGTATTATTTGTTATAAACAATTTATAAATGTCCTTTTAAAAAACTCAATTTAAGACACCTAACAATATTAATAATAAATTTACTTTTCCTGCTTTTTGAAATTAGCATGCAAATTGAATAACACAACCATTATTGTATGATATTCAAACAGTGTGATCATATTTTTATTTATTACCACAACATAACTCAACCATAGTTTTAAAAAAGGCTTCCAATGTTTGAAGATGAAAAGGAACTACGAAATTTTTAAAGGAATTTAAGACCAAATAATTCAAATGTTGAATTAAGGTTGAAAAAAGTGCTAGTAATATGTTGAAACGTTTTAAAACCAACCATCTTTTTATGACCTGACCCTTAATCTCATTTTCGTAAGTTAAAATATTTTTATATTAAGAAAAGTCGTTACTTCAAACTTTTTAAAATAAAGTTGTTAGGAGAATTATACCAACTAATATTTGAAATTATTCATTAAAAAAAACGTCAATTTAGACACCACTACATGAAAATAAATTACACTTTTGTAATTAGTTGGAATTGCATTCCAATGAAACACATATTTTTTTCAAATAATGCCCTTAAATTAATCCGTTAAGACCCATCCAATTAAGTGATATAATTTACCAAAATAATTTCAAAATTTGAAATTTTTATTAAAACAGGTTCCACAATATTATTAATATTATTTATTATTATTAATATATTATTATTATATTATCTATTATTATTCGGTATTATTTATTATTATTATTATTAGATTAATTATTATTAGTGATTATTTAGCATTTTGTGTAAATCTTATTATAATTCGAATATAAATATTAATATTAATTATATTATTATTATATAATATTATTATTATAATATTATTATATGATTAGGCTCTCTGACTTAAATTTATTGTAGGCCTGATAAAGAAAAGACATAAATTATTTAAAACTAATTCCTTGAGTTCTCTTCTAACATATTTTTTCGATCAACCCTTTTCAGGGTTAAGATAAAATTGAAATTAATCTAAAATTATAAAAAAAATTCTCGACTTTTTATAAATATTTTTCAATAAGTGTCTGAAGGCTTATCATTCACTTCGCTCTGAATATAAATCTCAAATATTCATCTTATTGAGAATTTTAACATATAGAAAGAATTTAAATGTAAAGAAATTTCAAATATTTACAAAAAATAATGAAGATTATAAAAAATTAATTAAGTAAAATAATGCGAAAAATAAAGAATAAAATGATGTGATTGGACCTCATCTTTCCCATCTTACCCCGATCTAAAATTCTCTTGAATTACTGCGATACAAATCCTCATCTGCTCTCTCTTCTCTCTTCTTCTCTCTCTCTCTTCTCTCTTCTTCAACCTCAACTCTCCTCTCTCTCTATTCTCTCTCTTTTCTCTTTGTATTTCCTCTCTCTCTCTTCTCATTTCTCTCTCATTCTTTCTCTCTTCATCTTCTCTCTTACCTCAATCATCTTAAACAATCGTCTTCGTCTTTTCTTTCTCTCTCGTCTTTTCCTTTACCCTGATAAAAACCACCGGATTAAAATAGTTAAGCTGAATTTGGTAGACATCTTATTGTATTTCATTTTCTTACAAGGGACCCAGCTAGCAAAGGGTCACATAAGTCACTCTTCCCTACAAAATTTTTTATTAAAATAAATTACAATGCTTTGTTAGGCGTTATTATGATGTTGGTAAACATGGTCAACTACGAGTATTTACTTATCTAGATTTTACTTGGTCTGTACTTGTGTTGGAACATACACTGTCGTAGTATATTCTCGAAAAATACACATAAAGCAAAATATATGTGGCAAAAAAATTTACATTGTTCCTTCATTGCAAAAACTATAATTTTCTTAGTAAAGTTAAAAGTTAATATATCTGACTTTACTTGACGTCCTTTTGCAATATGTACTGATAAATAGTCGTTATTGCTTTTTATGTGTTGAACTTAAGAGGCTAATTTCGAATAAAGGATACCTAAACTTTCACGCGTCCCTTTTTTTCATCTAAATTCACAAACTTCCGAATTATTTCGTATTTCCTGAAAATTCACTCTGGTCCCTTGCCTTCTCCTCTCAGGAATATCCTGTTTACTAATGCACTCTATTTTTTTGCCTAATTATTTACATCTGAATTCCGATAGATTAAGACATGGGTTTTCAGCTCCTGGAAATCTATGAACGTTAAGAGAAGGTATTACTCTCCGAGTTTGAGGAAGTGTGCTTCCGTGCTAGAACCGCCCCTCACTTTCTCCCAATGTTGGAATCGCTCACAAACATATATGGGCAACCTATTCCGAAGAAGGTAGATTCTGTTTCCGCAGAGCCTTACTAACTGTCTATTTTCCGTTGTTTTATCTTCTCACTTTATGACTATTACTAAAGTACTAAGATATTTGAAACTTTCCAATCTCAACTACTCATTTCTAATAAGATCGATCTTGGAATGCTCATTTTCTCTTCTAAGTCAAATAAGTCAACCCAAAAGATTGCCAGACTTCCTTAAACTACCCCAGAAGTCATGTTATATACTTTCCCAATCTTAATCGAATTTTTGGTTTCTGAACAAATAATAAGGGGGTAGCTGAAGGTGAAATATGTGTGTGGGCGACTTGGAAGAATCTAAGCATCTTGGCGGTATTAAATAATATAAATGTAGCAGACCACCTTTCGTTCACCTACTTTTCCAAGTCTTACCTTTCCTTTGGTTTCCTCCCTCCTCCTCTTTGCTTACTTATGTCTAGCTGTCTTTAAAATCGCTCAATATCGGCTGTTGTTGATGGGGCGACTTCTTCTTCCTTCCATGTCAATAGTGGTGTTCCTCAGGGTTCTGTCTTATCTCCTATTCTATTCCTGCTTTTCATTAACGATCTTCCCAGCTGCTCATCTAACTCTATTCATTCATATGCCGATGGCTCGACCCTCCATTCTTCAAATCATTTCAAATCTGCTCCATCTTTTGGTTCTAGAATTGCCTTTCGTCTTAATCCTTAATTTATCCGATTCTATTCTCACTCAACTGGATAGAATTTTCCGGTGGGGCCGTTTCAACCTTGTTAAAAACTCAACTTCTACGAGTCTCCCTCTCTAAGACACCTTCTAACTTTCATATCTCTTTCAATGATTCTCTCGTCTCTCCTGTTGACAATACTAACATCCTTGGCCTTACTTAAACAAAAAAAAAATCTTTTAAACCTCACATCCCAATGGTTGCTAGGGCGGCCTCAAAGAAGTTGGGAGTTCTGTTTAGACTGCGAGACTTTTTCCTCTCCTCAGTTACTTCAGCTATACAAGGGTATCATCCGCCCTTGTATGGAGTGCTGCTCTCATATCTGGGGGAGGGGGCTCTGGTTTATCCCGGCTTCTGAAAGGACAAAAGGCTTATAAACTGTTCTGTACTTTTCAATTCACGTAACTCTCTATCTTTGTGGCGCTATGATGGAGTTCAATCTCTTTTCTATAATTGCCACTGTGTCAAGTGCTAGAGGGAACTGATTACTAGCGTACCACCACCTTTACGACACCCTCATAGCACTAGGGGTGTTGTGTCTTTACATGAGTTTTGTATTGTCATTAGTAACTCCAGGTTTGCTTGCAGCGGTACTTCCTTCTTTTCAGTCACCTCTGCTATGTGGAATTCTCGTTTCCTGTTGAATTTAATCTCCCTCACTTTAAGGCTTGCGTCTGTGCTCATCTGCAAAATTTGTGTTAGATGGGGACACAAATGGTGCGTTTAACACCTCCTCCTTGAATTGGGCTCTGCCCTTGAGTGGTGGCAAAAAAAAAAAAAAATTAATACACTATAAGAACTAAAATCAAAATTAAAGTTCTTCGACTAGCACTTACCCTCAGACAAACACACTAGATC
>JABUQX010069738.1:0-15000 GCA_015478945.1 Trachelipus rathkii | reverse complement strand
ATAAAAAGAGAGTGAAGCAACAATTCGATATCGACGGGTAGATGGAGACTGGAGAGAGTTAGTGAGAGAAGGAGAGTTAATAAGGCGAAAAGCCATAGACTCCAGAGAGAGAGACGAGAGATGAATGGTGAAGATGAGAAGGAAGGAAGTATGAGGAGCAGAGAATGAGATGTACAAGAGAGATGAGAGAGAGATGATGAAGATTGATGAGAGAGAGCATAACACCTTTTCAAGAAGAACTGTGTGGGTGGAACAACCCCAGATGCGTGAGGCACACTCTATGCTGGGGCGAATGACATCCCCTATAAAGGGCAATCAACTGGGGCTACGTGAAAACCATCTCCGAGGAACCTGAAGAGCATCCTTATAAGATATTACACCCAACTCTCCCTTATAAGCTGTTATTATTAGAGAGAAATATAGAAAAGACTTAACCGAGGAAGAGAGAGGGGGAAGAGGGGAGGGAGAGAGGAGAGAGAGAGAGAGAGAGAGAGAGAGAGAGAGAAGAGAGAGAGAGAAAAGAAATACCAAGAATATTAAGGACAAGCGCAGGTATGAATATGATGTTTTCGAAGATGTTAAAGATGTATGGAAGATTATGTGGAGTAGAAAGAAGAAGAAGAACTGAATTTTTGATGCATTGAAAACAACCATTGTTCTCAATGCCCCAATTAGAAATTCTAGAAAGGTCAGAGGTCAGTTGCTCCAAGGCAGCCCCACTAGCTTGTTGTTGGAAGCGACGTCTATCAAAATTAAGGGAGTAATGAAGAGAGAGAGAGAAGTTCAATTAGGAAAAATAGAAAGAGAGTTGGGGGATAGAGCAGAACCTTGAGGAACACCACTTTTTATAGAACGATCGGATAGGAAAATCAGAAAGGTCGAAGTACGAAAGCATACTGAATTTATCTTCTCAAGATTGTAGCTGATGTGTAAGAGAGAGAGAGAGAAGTTCAATTATGAAAAGTAGAAAGAGAGTCGGGTGATAGAACAGAACCCTTGAGGAACACCACTATTTATATAGAACGATCGGATAGGAAAATGAGAGAGGTCGAAGTACAAAAGCATACGGAATTTATCTTCTCAAGATTGTAGCTGATGTGGAAGAGAGAGAGAAGGTCAATTATGAAAAGTAGAAAGAGAGTCGGGTGAAAGAACAGAACCTTGAGGAACACCACTATTTATAGAACGATCGGATAAGAAAATCAGAGAGGTCGAAGTACGAAAGCATACGGAATTTATCTTCTCAAGATTGTAGCTGATGTGTAAATAGAGTTTCACATATAACTCAATCATATATATATACGGAACATCCACAAAAAAAAATTCCTGGAATCAGCATTACATTCGCATTAGAAGATACGAAAAAAAAATTTCCTATCCACATCCCTATAGTGTTCATGTACGTGTGTAGATGCGTTCGTTATGGTGTGACCTCATATGGAAGTTCCTACACAAAGAAAATTTTTGCACGTTTCATGAAAATTCTTCTCCGAAAACGTTTACGAGCGTATGAAAGACCTTAAATTAAGGAGCTGAATTGAAGAAAGCGTGTAAAGTTAGCAAGAATTTATGTGACCATCTGCTCCCTATCCCAGTGTCCTGGGTAATAAAAAATAATATTAACAAACAGAGACTGTTGCCCCTACGATTAGAGTTACAAGAGTTGCATATATACTGGTATTTCCAAGTCATCATTGAATTTTCCCATTATTTTGACTAAAGATTCATGACCTCTTACGGGCTTACAAACAAAAACTTATGTGGACATCTAGGACAATGTTTTCCATTTTTACACTCAGTACCTGGTTATTAAAAATAACTTTTACAAACCAGGACTGTTGCCCGTCACGATTAGAGTTACAAGGAGTTGCAATCATACTAGCTATATCAAAGATTCGGCATTTGAATTTTTCCATATTATCTGACCAAAATTCATGAACCATCTGTACGGCGCCTCCAACAAAATTTATGTGACATCTAACATGATTGGCCATTTCTTAACTAGACATGGTTTATAAAAATACATATTTACAACCAAGAGACCTGATTGCCCCCGTACGAGTAGAAAGCTTTACAAGAGTTGGCATATATACTGGATTTCCAAAAGTCAAATTCATTTTTTTTTTTTTTTGGGGAAAAGAAATTTTTGACCATTATTTTGACGAAAACTCACATTACCTCTGTACAGGGCTCCAAAAAAAATTTATGTGACATCGCTAGACATGTTGTTGGCCCTTTAAAATAGTACCTGGTTTTTAAATATATTACAAACAGCGACTGTTGCCCCGTACGATTAGAGTTACAAGAGTTGCAGATATACTGTTATATCCAAATCTTCATTGAATTTTAATTATTTTGACCAAAATTTATGACCTCTGTTCGGGGCTTCCAAAAAATTTATGTGACATCTAGACATGTTTCCCTTTTTCTCAATACCTGGTAATAAAAAAATAAAAATACCACCAGAGACTGTTGCCCCGTACGAATTAGAGTTACAAGAGTTGCAATATTCTGGTATTTCCAAGTCATCATTGAATTTTCCCATTATTGTTGGACCAGAAATTTATGACCTCTGTTACGGGCTCCAAAAAAATATTATGTCGACATCTAGACAAACTTTTCCCTTAATTAGTACCTGGTTTATTAAAATAATATTACAACCAGAGACTGTTGAAACGTACGATTAGAGTGTTAATTTGTATGTATTTACTGCTAACAAATAATGATCGAATTTTTCCACTTTATTTTGACCAAACTTCAATGACCTCTGTAGGGCCTGTCCAAAAAATTTATGTTGAATGAAAAAAGAAGATTCAAATTATTACCTTGCGTTTTAAAAATAAGTATAACAACCAGAGACTGTTGCCCCGTACGCATTAGATTTACAAGAGTTGCATACTATTACTGGTTATATCAAAAATTGGCATGGAATTTTTCCATTTATTTTGACCAAAATTCGATTGGACCTCTGTACGTTGGACTCCAAAAAACTTTTATGATGACATCTAGACATGTTTAGCCCTGTTTTAAACTAGTACCCCTGGTCAATAAAAATAAATTACAACGAGAGACTGTTGCCCCGTACGATTAGAGTTACAAGAGTTGCAGATATACTTTTATATCCAAGTCATCATTGAATTTTCTCTTTATTTTGACCAAAATTTATGACCTCTGTACGGGCCTCAAAAAAATTTATGTGACAATCGTATGCTAGTTGTTCCGAGATTTAACGATACTATGATTAATAAAATTAAAATTACAATCAGAGACTGTTGCCCCGGCACGATTAGAGTTACAAGAGTTGACAATATATACTGGATAATCAAATTGGGACATTGAATTTTTCCATTTTGACCAATAATTTGAACCTCTGTAACGGCCTCCAAAAAAATTTATGTGACATCTAGACATGTTTTCCTTTTAACTAGTACCTGAGATAATAAAATATAATATTACAACCAGAGACTGTTGCCCCGTACGATTAGAGTTACAATAGTTGCATAGTTGCATATATACTGGTAAATCCAAATCTTCATTGAATTTTCAGATTATTTTGACCAAAATTCATGACCTCTGTACGGCCTCCAAAAAATTTCATGTGACATTAGACGATGTTTGGCCCTTTTAACTAGTACCTGGTTTTTTAAATAATATTACAAACCAGAGACTGTTGCCCCGTACGATTTAGAGTTACAAGAGTTGCATATATAACTGGATATATCAAAATTTGCATTGAATTTTTCCATTATTAGTTTGACCAAAATTCATGACCTTTGTACGGGCCTCCAAAAAATTTATGTGACATCTAGACATGTTAGCCCTTTTAACTAGTACCTGTTATAAAAATAATAATTAGCAACCCAGAGACTGTTGCACGTTACGATTAGATTACAAGAGGTTGACAGATAACTTTTAATCCAATCATATTGAATTTTCTCATATTTTGAACAAAATTATTACCTCGGTACGGCGTCAAAAAAATTTATCGGACATCTAGACATGTTTTCCCTTTTAAATTGTACCACTTGATCAATAAAAATAACATTTACAAACCAGAGACTGTTGCCCTGTACGATTAGAGTTACAAGAGTTTATATATACTGGTATATCAAATTGGCATTAATTTTTCATTATTTTTGACCAAAAGGTTTGATGACGCTTCTGTACAGGCCTTCCAAAAATTTTGTGACATTTTAGACGAGTTGGCCCCTTGTTTAGTAGACGGTTTTTAAAATATCTATTACAACCAGAGACTGTTGCCACCGTACACGCATTAGGAGTCGAAGAGCTTGTAGGTATCTGTTTATATCCAAATCTTCATGAAATTTCCCCATATATTTGACCAAAATTTCGATCCCTCTTGCGGGCTCCAAAAAAATTTCTGTGGCGGTCTAGACATGTTGGCCTTTTAACTAGTACCTGGTTTTTAAAATAATATTAAACCAGAGACTGTTGCCCCGTACGATCAGAGTTACAAGAGTTGCATATTAAAATTTAAAGAAAATATTTCCATTGGAATTTTACCATATTTTTGACCAAACTTCATGACCTCTGTAACGGGCCTCCAAAAATTTATGTGACATCTAGACATGTTGGCCCTTTTAACCATTACCTTGTTATTAAAAATAATATTTACCAAACCAGGAATGTTGTTCTCTGTACGATTAAAGTTACAAGAGTTGCATATATACTGGCATATATTCAAATTGGCATTGAATTTTTCCATTATTTTGACAAAAATTACCTCTGTACGGGCCTCAAAAAATTTATGTGACATCTAGACATGTTTTCCTGTTTACTAGTACCTGGTTTTTAAAATATTATTACAAAACCAGAGACTTTGTTGCCCCGTACGATTTTAGAGTTACCAAGAGTTTGCAGATATACATGTTATATCCAAATCTTCATTGAATTTTTTAATTATTGTTGACAAAATTTATGACCTCTGTACGGGCCTCAAAAAAATTTATGTGACATCTAGACATGTTTTCCCTTTTAACTAGTACCTGGTAATAAAAATAATATTACAACCAGACTGTTGGCCCCGACGATGTTAGAGTTACAAGGTTGCATATCATGACTGCGTATTTCCAAGTGCATTATTGAATTTACCCAATTATTTTGACCAAGAATTCATGCCCTCTGTGCGGGCCTCCAAAAAATATTTATGTGGCGTCTAGACATGTTGGCCCTTTTAATTAGTACCTACAATAAAAGTAATATTACAACCAGAGACTGCTTGCCCCTGCGATTAGATTACAATAAGTTGGCATAATATACTTTGTAAATCCAGATCTTATGAATGTTTCCCATTATTTGACAAAATTCATGACCTCTGTACGGGGCTCCAAAAAGTTTATGTGACATCTAGACATGTTGTTGGCCCTTTTAACTAGTAACTGGTTTTTGAAATGCATATATTACAACCATGAGACTGTACTGCTCCCGTAACGATCTACGAGTTACAAGAGTTTCAGAGAGTATTTACTGTATATCCAAATTCTTATTAATTTTCCCATTATTTTGACCAAAATTTATGACCTCTGTACGGGCCTCCAAAAAAATTTATGTGACATCTAGACATGTTTTTCCTTTTAAAACTAGTACCTGTTAATAAAAAGTAATATTACAACCAGAGACTGTCGCCCCGTACGATTAGAGTTACAAGAGGTTTGCATATATACTGGTATTCCAAGTCATCATTGAATTTCCCATCTATATTGACCAAAATTCCATGACTCTGTACGGGGCCTCAAAAAAATTTAATGCTGACATCTAGACAATGTTTTCCCTTTAAACTATACCTGGTTATTAAAATAATTTTAGCAATCAGAGACTGTGCCCGTACGATTAGAGTTACAAGAGTTGCAAATTTACTGGTATTTCCAATCATCATTGAATTTTTCCATTATTTTGAACCAAAATTTATGACCTCTGTACGGCCTCCAAAAATTTATTGTGACATCTTATATTAAGCCATTACCAACTCCTCTCCTCTCTCTCTCTCTCTCCGCCCCACCCCCCACCCCCCAACCCCCCCCCCCCTCCCCCTCCCCGCAAGTCCCCCCATAAAAACTAAAAAATAATATTACAACCAGAGACTGTTTCCCCGTACGATAGAGTTACAAGAGTTGCAGATATACTTTAAATCCAAGTCATCATTTGAAATTTTCCATTATTTTGACCAAAATTTATGACCAATGTACTTGCTTTCAAAAAAATCTTCAAACCTAGACATGTTTTCCTTTTAACTAGTACCTGATAATAAAAATAATTTACAACCAGTAAATTTGCCGCGTACGATTAGAGTTACAAGAGTGCAGATATACTGTTATATCCAATCTTCATTGAATTTTTTAATTATTTTGACCAAAATTTATGACCTCTGTACGGGCCTCAAAAAAATTTATGTACATCTAGACATGTTTTCCCTTTTAAATATACCTGATAAAAAAATATTTTTACAACCAGAGACTGGGTGCCCCGTACGAACTAGAGTTACAAAGAGTTGCATATATATGGTATTCCAAGTCTCATTGAATTTTCCCATTACTTGTTGACCAAATATTATTTTTATTACCAGGTACTAGTCTAAAAGGGAAAACATGTCAGATGTCACATAAATTTTGGAGGCCCGTTTACAAGAGGGTCATAAATTTTGGTCAAAATAATGGAGAAAATTCAGATGAATTTGACTTATAACAGTATATTCGCAACACTGTAAACTCTAATTCGTACGGTGCAAACGTTCTCTGGTTGTAATAATATTTCAAAACAACCAGTTACTAGTTAAAAGGGCCAACATGATCTAGATGTCACATAAATTTGCGAGAGCCGTACAGAGGTCATTAAATTTTTGGTCAAATAATGGCAAAAATTCAATGATGACTTGGATTTAAAAGTATATCTCCAACTCTTGTTAACTCTAATCGTACTGAGCAACAGTCTCTGGTTGTAATATTATTCGATTACCAAGTACTAGGTAAAAAGGGGAAAAACATGGTCTAGATGCTCACAAATTTTTTGGAGCCGCGTACAGAGGCATGAATTTTGGTCAAGACACTAATGGTAAAATTCAATGCATGACTTGGAAATACCAGTAATAGCGAAACTCCGTGTAAACTGCTTAATCGTGAACCGGGGGTCAACAGGTCTATGGTTGCTAATATTATTTTTATTACCAGGTACTAGTATTATAAGGGAAACATGTCTAAGATGTCACATAAATATTTTTGCGAGGCCCGGTACAGAGGTCATAAATTTTGGTCAAAAATAATGGTAAAATTCAATGATGAATTGGAAATACCTATATATATGCAACTCTTGAACTCTAATCGTACGGGGCAACAGTCTCTGGTTGTAATGTTATTTTTATTACCAGGTACTAGTTAAAAGGGCCAACATGTCTAGATGTCACAGAAGTTTTTGGCAGGCCCGTACAGAGGTCATGAATTTTGGTCAAAATAATGGGAAAATTCAATGAAGATTTGGATATAACAGTATATCTGCAACTCTTGTAACTTTAATCGTACGGGGCAACAGTCTCTTGTTGTAATAATATTTTAAAAAAACAGAACTCTACTAAAAAGGGCCAACTTCATCTAAAATGTCACAATAAAATTCTTTTGGGGCCTGACAGAGGTCATAAATTTTGTCAACAAATAATGGAAAAATTCAAATGCCAATTTGATATACCAGATATATCGCACTCTTGTAACTCTAATCGTACGGCTCAACAGTCTCTGGTTTGGTAATTATGTCCATTTTAATAACCAGGTACTAGTTAAAAGGCCAACATGTCCAGATGTCACATAAATTTTTTGGAGGCCCGTACAAGGTCATAAATTTTAGGTCATGTGACCTCTCATTCTTTTCCAAGTTGAAATTTCAACTAGGGTGTATATAGCAAACTCTTGTAAACTCTAATCGTACGGCCGCAACAGTCTCTGGTTGTTAATAATATGTGGAAACCCATTCCTAGTTGCCATAGTAAACGTGTTTAGATGTCACATAAATTTTTTTGAGGCAATTACCCATACCTCATAAATTTTGGTCCAAAATAATAGGGGTTTAAACTCAATTGACTTGGATTTACATATATCTGACAACTCATTGATAACGCTCAATCGTACGGGCAAGACAGTCTCTGGTTTCTGTAATGATTATTTTATTACCAGGTACTAGTAAAAGGGAAAACATGTCTAGATGTCCACATAAATTTTTTGGAGCCCCGTACAGAGGAATAAATTGTAAAAAATAATGAAGAAATTCAACTGCAATTTGATATTCTAACAGTATATATGAAACTCTTGTAACTCTAATCGTACGGGGCAGCAGTCTCTGGTTGTAATATTATTTTAATAACCAGGTACTAGTTAAAAGGGAAAACAAGTCGAGATGTCACATAATAAATTATTTGGAGGCCCGTACAGAGGTCATGAATTTTTTATTTCAAAAGAATGTAAAATTCTTACATGATTTGGAAATACCAGTATATATGCAACTCTTGTAACTCTATAATCGTACGGGGCAACAGTCTCTGATTTTAAAATTATTTTAGATACTCCACGGTACTAGTAAAAAGGGAAAACATGTCTAGATGTCACATAAATTTTTTGGAGGCCCGTTCAGAGGTCATGAATTTTGGTCAAAATAATGGGAAAAATTCAATGATGACTTGGAAATACCAGGATATACGCAACTCTTGTAACTCTAATCGTACGGGCAACAGTCTTTGCATCCATTGTTAACGATTGATTACTATGATAACGGAGAAAAAAGAGGAAAGCAAATTATTTTATGTCCACAAATTTTTTTTGGAGGCCCGTACAAGAGTCATAAACTTGCGTCAACAATAATGGGGAAACAATTCATTTATGAAAGATCTGGACTTATCAACAAGTTCTATAATCTGGGCAACTCCTTTTAACTCTAATCGTAACGGCGCGGCAGACAGTCTCTGGTGTACAATAAGTATTTCAAAAAACCAGTTACTAGTACAACAATCAAACATGTCTAGGTGTCACATAAATTTTTTGGAGGCCCGTACAGAGGTCATTGAATTTAGTCAATAATAATGGGAAAATGTCAATGAAAGATTTGGATACTGTATATATGCAACTATTGTAACTCTAATCGTACGGGCAACAGTCTCTGGTTAGTAATATTATTTTTATTATCAGTACTACGTAAAAGGGGAAAAACAATGTCTAGATGTCACATCAAAATTTTTTGGGACCCGTACACGAGGTCATAAATTTTGGTCAAAATAATGAAGAAAAATTTCAATCGCCCAAGTACTCTAACCATAGACAATAGCGTGTACACTCTAATCGTACGGGGCACAGTCTCTGATTAGTAATATTATTTTATATATCAAGGTACTACGTTAAAGGTATTTCATTTACTCACATCGTGTCACATAAATTTTTTCGTAGGCCCGTACACGAGTCATAAATTTGGCAAACAATAACTGAGAGCTAACAACCTCAATGAATGACTATGGATACTAAAAGTGATACTCTGCAACTCGTTGTAACTCCTTTTATAATCGTACGGGGCAACAGTGCTCTGGTTGTAATATTATTTTTATTTCAGGTACTATTTAAAAGGCTAACATTTCAAAGATGTCACATCTAAACTTTTGTGAGGCCGTAACAGAGGTCATGAATTTTGGTCAAAATAATGGGAAAATTCAATGCAATTTTGATATACCAGTATATATGCAACTCTTGTAACTCTAATCGTACGGACAACAGCTCTTCTGGTTCTTGTAATATTATTTTGAAAAAACCATGTAACTAGTTTAAAAGGCGCCACACATGTCTAGATGTCACATAACATTTTGGGAGGGCCCTGTACAGAGTCTATTGAATCCTTTTGGTTCAAAATGAATGGAAAAAGCTCAATTGCCTAATTTTGATCGCTACCAGTATATCATGCAACTCTTGTAACTCTAATCGTACGGTTCAACAGTCTCTGCTTGTATTACTTATTTTAATAACCAGGGGATACTAATAAAGGGAAAAATGATCTAGATGTCACCATAACATTTTTTGGATGGCCCGTTAACACAGAGGTCATGAATTTTGGTCAAAAAAATGGGAAAAATTCAATGATGACTTGGAAATACCAGTATATATTGCCACTCTTGTAACTCTAATCGTACGGGCACACAGTCTCTGGTGTCTTGTATATTATTTTATTACCCAGGTATCAGTTAAAAGGAAAACATGTTTCTAGATTCACATAGAATTTTTTTGGAGGGCCCGTACAGCAGCGTCATAAATTTTGGTCCAAAATACATTAAAACAATTCAATGAAGATTTGGATATAACAGTATATCTCCAACTCTTGTAACTAATTGTACGGGGCAACAGTCCCTGGTTGTAATAATATATTCTAAAAACCACTTCACCTGGGTACTAGTTAAAAGGGAAAGACATGTGCTAGATGTCACTAAATTTTTTGTGAGGCCGTACAGCAGGTCATAAATTTTCGTCAAAAAATAATGCGTAAAATTCAATTGATGACTTGGAAATACCGAGTATATATGCATTCTTGTCAACCAATCTACGGGGCAACAGTCTTCTGGTTCTGGTAATATTATTTCTTATAACCATGTAACTAGCTTACAAAGGCCAAATGTCTAGATGTCCAACATAAATTTTTGGCCAGCGACCCGTACGAGGTTCACTGAATTTGGTCAAAAATAATGGAAAATTCATGCAATTTTGATACTACCGAGTATAATTATGCAAACTCTTGTAACCTAATCGTTACGGGCAACAGCTTCTGGTGTAAAATTATTTTTAATAACCATGGTTACTAGTAAAATGAAGAAAACAGGTCTAGATGTCACATAGTTTTGTTCGAGGCCCGTACAGAGTCATGAATTTGGTCAAAATAATGGTAAAACTTCAATGATGACTTGGACAATACCGAGATATATGCAACTCTTTAACTCTAATTCGTACGAGGCAACAGTGCCTGTTTGTTAATATCATTTCTATTACCAACACGTGTACCGCCTCCAGTTGCAGACGGCACCCCATACATCAGGTACTAGTAAAAGGTGAAAACATGTCAAGATGTCAACATAAATTTCGTTAGAGGCCCGTACAAGGTAAATAACCAATTTTGGTCACAAATATCGGGAAAATTTCAATAGCAAGATTTGATCTAACAGTATATTTGCACACGTCTCCTGTTAACCTATACGACGGTGGCAATCAACGTCGTGGTTTGTAAAATATTTCAAAAACACGACCTAGTAAAAAGGGGAACAAAACATGCTAGATCTACAAATAAGATTTTTGGAGCCCGTCAGAGGTCAGATTTTGGTCCAAAATAAGTTAAAAAATTCAATGCCGGATTCTCTGACCCCTGCCTCATACCAACGTATAATATGCCAGACTCTTGTACTATTAATCGGACGGCGAGGCAACAGTCTTGGGTCTGTAACTGAATACTTTTTACAATAACACACCACGCCGGTATCTAATCTCTAAACAAGGTGACAACATGTCTCTAGAGATACCACCAATAAATTTTTTGCCGAGGCGCCCGTAGCGAGCAAGGCCATGAATTTTCGGTCAAAATAATGGCATAACTTCAATGACGATTGGATAAACCCAGTCTAATTTGCAACTCTTTCGTAACCTCATCGTACTCGCTGTAACAGTCTCTGGTCGTTACTATTGTATTTTACTATATACCATCGACCCCACGTAGCTAGTTAATAATGAGCCAACATGTCTAGTAAGTTTTCGTAGCAGGCCGTACAGAGGTCATTGACATTTTGATCAAAGGAATAAACCTGGAAATTCAATGACACGATGTTGAGCATCATACCAGATATATTTGCAACTCGTTGTAACTCTAATCGATACGGGTCGAACAGTCTCTGGTTGTTAAAACCTTATTTTAAAACCAGGGTTACTTGTTAATAAGTTGCCAACCATGTCATAGATGTCACAATAAATATTTTTGGAGGCCCGATACGTAGGTATGAACTTTTGGTAAAAAATACTGTAGGAAAATTCAAAATGCGATTTGACGTATACCCCACTATATATTGCCAACTCTTTGTAACTTCTCAACTCGATACGCGGACCATGGACAACACAGTCTGCTGGCTGTGTAATTTTATTTCTTATTACCACCCGGTATTAGTATTAAAAGGGCCAACAGTCTTAGATGGTCACATTAATCTTTTGGACAAGCCCGGTACAGAGGGTGCAAATTTTGGTCAAAAATGCACAAGGCAATGCCAATTTGTATATACCAGTATATTTGCAACTCTTTAATCTTATCTTACGGAGGAAAACAGTCTCTGATTCTACTACAGGAGTATTTAAAAACACAGCCACCGCAGCCCTGCACCTCACCGGTACTATTACCAAGCGCACCAGCATGCGCTGTACGTCGCGATAATTTTTTCCCTTTTATCTCCTATCAACTGGCTATAACCTACCTACCAATACTATCACTACCTACTACCTAACATAATATAGTATAACTAACGTAAACTACCCGCCCCTCTAGCACCTACTACTACCCCCTCACCCCTATACCCCCACCTTAATCACATACCATATCACCCCCACCCCACTACAGCCGTACACTACATATATAGCCATCCACTACCACAAAGTCCATATACTATACCACGACCTCATTACATCATATACCTACCCTACAAGTATACTACCTACTCACACAACGCACAGTACTTACCCTATATATCAGTATCTATTTATTTTTTACTTTTCAGTTCATTTGTTATTTAATATTTTAATACTTTATTTACTTATCTTGATTTTTATTACCGTTTAATTATAACACATTTATTAATTATATTATCAATTTATTATTACTGTTATTTTTTCATTATTATTGTTATTTTTGTATTGTTATATCTATTTTTTTTCTTCTATTTATTATTTTTTATCTTCTATTTTAAATGTTTTTGTTTTTTTTCATATATCTGCTATGTCATTTAATCATTATTTATTATTTGATTTATTGTTATTATTTTTAAATATTCTATTTGTGTTTATTTTCTATTTTTATCATTATTATTCAGTCCCGCTAATTTATTTAAATATGTATCAATATATATATATTCTCTTATATTTTTTTTATTATTTATTGACCTATAATTTCATTTAATCTTTATATTATTTATGTCATTTTCTTTATTAATTATTTATTATTTTTTAATCATTATTATTATACTTTTATTTATTATTTTGTATTTGTATTATTCTTATTATTGATTTATTTATCCTATTTTTACATTATATATTTTATGTTAGATGTTACTTATTTACATTAATTTATTTATTATTATATTTATTTTTATTATTTATTATTATTTCATTTATTTTTCGATTTTATTAATATTATTCATTTATTCTACTCTTACCATTTGCAACCTTATTAATATTTCTTACGGACTTTATTTATTTATTATTATTCATTTATCTTCATTCGAATCTTGATATATAATACAAATATTAATCCTTATTTCATTATTTATTTATTTGTTATTTTAATCTTATTATTTTATTTAATTTACTTTTTCATAATTTATTTATTTGATTATTTAATTATGAATATTGTTTATTCAAAAACTTTACATTATTCTATTTATTTTTATATTAGTTAATTTATTATTTACTTCTATTATTTTATCTATCTATTTATTTCTATTCTATTTATTTATTTTATTTTTATTATTTACTTTATATTTTCTTATGTTTAATTAATTTAATTTACTTTGATTATTTGTGTTATGTGTAGGTATAGGTTATAGAGGTGTGTTATTTAATTAACTCGCATTCCTACCTTTATATCATGCTTTGTGTAATTAAATCTTAATCTTATTTATTTATTTATTATTTATAATTTATTAATTTTATTTTATTAATTTATTGCTTCCATACATTATTATCATTATCTATTATTTATTTCCATTATTTTAAGCCACTTATTATTTTTTATTTGTTAACATTTATATGTATTTCATCTACACTAAACTTTATATTTAAATTTCACTTTATTCTACTTGCAAAATTCATATATATTCACACTTATCTTATTATTTATTTCTTTCATTCTGTCCCTAAAATATCTTGTCTTAACTTCTATAATACGATCGCGCTGGCGTATTTGTTGATCTCTGGTGGCGAATTATTTTTTCGCGAAACTGTGTCTTTGCGAATTGTCACGTGTTTCCTCCCGTGCAACCTATCGTTTCTAAAAAAACGGTCATACACATCGCCACCAACATGGGCGTCACTCACCCTGGAGTAATTTTGAAACGAGATGAACATCGGCTGACGCCCCAGGCCGCGGCCTATTGGGAAGTTTTGCCAAGGATACTCAGTTCAGTTTTTGCAAATGCGTAAGTTCCTTCATTTAGTAAAAAATGCGGGAAGATGGCTGCAGAACTTATCAGACCATTCGAGAGAAGCCTGAAGGTTCGTAGGTGGAATTCCAAATGCGTTTGTCAGACACTAATCCAAACATTAAATTGAAATGATAAAAGAGTCCCGTACTTGATTACTGTTTCGTTTGACGGGTTCGTTTGAGTCATCTTCTTGGGCAGTGTTTCTGAAATGGATTTTTTAACTATTATCGGTTCTTTACTCTTCTGTCATTGTAAGCTGCTTCCTTTGATGTAAATTAGTCTCTTTTGGCGTAAACGAGGATAAGTGTTAATCTAAAAGAGAGTCTAAAGTATCCAATTCTGTCGGCTTGCTGCATTGGTGAATAAGTAATTACCTGAGCTGAAATGCTGTCGATGGCGTTATCAGAAGGTGCTGGTGCTCTTACCTTCCTGGGGGAGTATACCACAATGTATAGGAGCCCTTAGCAAATAGATTCTCTAGAGTGTAAATTCCTTTGGTTCTTCCTTATCAGGCCTCTATATGTGCTTGGTCTGATGATTATTAGTCTAATTAAAACAAATCGTTATGATTATTCAATATAAAC
>JABUQX010069737.1:0-33470 GCA_015478945.1 Trachelipus rathkii | reverse complement strand
TTTCATAAATTTTATTTGCTTTGTTAACAATTTATTTTAATGATTAAATAACTATTATGAAATTTAATTAGTTAATTATGTATAAGCTAAACATAAATTACAACATATTTATAATTGATATTCATTAATTATATTAATGAAATTTTAATTAATAAACCAAATGTAAAAAATTTAAATGTAGAAATGTTAAATCATATACATTTCAGATACATGATATTAAACCCTTATGTAAAAGCTGTAATATAATATACAGTAAGGCTTGTAAGACAGGTGGGGGTTTATACGGAGGTTTTCAACCCCCAATAATTAATGTAAGGCGATAAAATTTTTGATTCCTTAATGATATATTAATATAATAAATACACTAAATAATAGTAAATATTAATAATGTAAAATTATTAAATCGTAAATAATTGTAGAATAACAATATATTAATTATTATAATGAAAATGAGAAGTAATTTTACTATTATTTAATTAAATTTGGAATTAATAGAGGAGAAACATTGTTTGTGGCCCGTACTTATTACATCTTAGGCACATATATACTATCATACAAGCTGCGCACTGTTCCCTCATTATATTATTAATATTAAATAATTATTATATAATTATTATATAATATATATTATATAAATAATATTAAATATATTAATATAATATATTAATATAGTATATATTAATTTTTTCATTATATTATATATATATATATATTTAATCTATAATATTATTATATTATAATATTATATTCTATTATTATTAATATATTATATTATATATATTATCATTATATAAATATTAAATATTATATATAATATTTATAAAATATTATTAGTAACCAGTAATATAATTATATTAATTTTAGTATAAATTTAGATATAGGAAGTTTCGCCTCCGAGCTAACTTTAATAAGAGATCAAAACTAACTCCTGATTTGTCTGATATTATATATATTGTGTGCGATACACCTTTATATTTAGAAGATAATTTTTAAAAGATAGAAGGATTTGAGAAAGTGCTGTAAATCGGTTTAGAATTATGTGAGATAATAGATAGTAGGTCTCATTCTCCTTTCTATCATATTAAATATATCTTATTCTCTCACCATCATAATACCATTAATATAGGTATCGATCGTGCTTTAGTTACTCTACTTAATGGAACCATATTTTACTATTGCTTAGATTGAAGTTAGGCTGTATTAGGAGGGTAGGAAAAATCTCAGTTCTACCTATTATATTTCTAAATCTCTAGCTAAATTTTTATTCAGGCTATGAATCGTTTTATGCTTAGGATTAATTACTCTTTAGAGTATTAATAAGCGATGACAAAAGCGGACTTTCATCGTGTAAACGAAAGTGGCGCTAGCCTGTCACCTGGTCGGTCCTGCATGCTGACAATCTTTCTGGCCTCTGTCCTGCCAATATTTATATAATAATTCATTCTAGCAATTTCTTGTATTAATCTCTTACATCCTCTTATTCGAATCTGATGATAAGCTTATTAGTTAGCTAATTCTTATAAACTGAAGAAGTTGCCAATCTCGTTTCGTTAAGTCCCCTTATCTCCTATTCCCCTGCTAGGACTCAACTCTTGAAAAGATCAATTGTTGCAGTTCCTCTTCTACTTAATTCCTACTACCCTCTAGTAGTTGATCCTATTTAATCTTATACTTGCCTGTGCTGATTTAAAAAATTCTGAACTGGTGCCATGGGCCTCCTTTGAAAATGGCTATATGAGTTCAGATGAGGGTAAGGCAGGGTAGGTACCCGGTATAGGCATGTCACCTCTTGGCACCGAGTCTATTGAGGAATGATAGTTGAGCTCATACACGTGCTATGATCTACCTAGCCTATCCATCTGATGTCTAACAATCACTGTAGCTCTCACTATTTGATCATTCACAATATCTATCAAGAATTTAGCGGCATTCACAAGCTATGTCACTGGCACACTAAGTCGTTAGAGAAGCTATCGAGACATAGATCAATTCCTATTGGGCGATATTACACGAGGTCAAGAGCCGCTCTGACCTTCTACACTATCCAGTTTGGTCGGAGATACTCCTAAACAAGATCTCTGATGTATTCTGATCTAGATCTTTGAAAGCCCTTCTCAACGTCTAATCTTCTTAGATTCAGTATTCTGTACGGAAAAGTGCGATGAATCGAAATCGCTCAGTAAATCTGCGATGCGGACTTTTACGCGCTGAGGTCTAGGCTGAGCGAACACTACACTTCATTCGGCATTTAAAGTCCAGGGCAATTTTCTTAGTATATAATTACGTCGTACCGATTTACAAATGGGTTTGTTCGCGTGGGAACTAAGCGGGAACTGTTGTGCGTGGTGGGGCACTTGACATTCCACAGTATGTCTTCGTAGAGCCGAGAGAGAATGAGAGCAAGTGTCAGCGAATGGGCCAAACAAATATGCGAGATATTACTCGAAAATATCGACTATTTTTGGCTCGATATATCGATATTTTAAGGCGATATATCAGTCGATATTTCGATATTTTTCATCTTAATATCGAAAGCCGATATTATTTTCCAAAAAATCTTTTTAAAGGCCGGAAAAAAAAAATAAAATCTTATCCCCTCTCACCGACCCCTGAAAGCTCGAATGAACTTCTTATATATTCCCCCATCATACGCACTCTTGACACGTCGTCCCCCAATGTCGTGTATAAAATAAACCGAAAAAAATTGGTGTTTTAGATTTTTCGATTTTTCGGGAACCAAAAATATGTGGGAGAGCGGGATCGACATACACATACCACATATCAAATTAGTTCTCATTGAATATTCAATCATAATCACCATATGTCAGTTATGTCAGTGATCAAGTGGATTAATGCCTACTAATAAAATTTTGGAATGATAGTAAAGAATGCTTTCCCCGCTGCCTTGTTTTGTTAGGCAATGAATAAATCTTACTGTAAATGTTCGACGTCGTCCTCGTCAGAAAAACAGTATTCATTATTAAAGACAATCTTTGCTGCAACAAATGAAGAGGGGATAGGAGTTCTGACTTCCCGATGACATATGAAGTTCTAGATAGTCTAATTTTGGAGCAGTAGATCAAAAGTAATTAAATATTGCAATTCAGGCATTTGTAAGTAATAGATATCTATAATCTTAAAATATATATAATACATATATATTTTTATTTATTATTTCTACATAGATTTTCTATCTGCTAAAATAGATTCATAAATTTTTTATATCAATTACCTGGGTATTAATATATATATATCATAACCTATATTATATTATTAAATAATATAAATATAAATATATCTATCATTATTGTTATTATATATACTATAATTTATAATATATAGTGTATGTAGCATGAGTATATGTGCCTTAGAATACTATATATAGTACGGTATATTGTCATATTTTACGTATATATATTAATTATATTAAGTGTGTTCAATCTACACTAAGATCATAATATACATGACACCTATTCCGGACCAATAAAATACTCTGAATCATTTTGTCGGTAATTTTCGGGGCTTGGGTTTGCTCAGATACTATTTACGGGTAGGATTTATAGGCGCCGTTAATATTGAGCCTTTAATAACAATAAATTACGTCAACATAATGAGGTAAAGTTATTATTTCATTTAATAAATTTTAGAAAGTTTTTGTATTGTACAATAAAATTTTCCAAATAATCATAATAAAATTATAGCCAATTTTGTAGTCATATTCATTCAATATATGTGAGCGAAAATCTTTGATCATTATGTCAGAACCTATTATCGTTGAGTGCCTTGACATTTTTCAATATATTCTAAAAAAATAGAATTCATTTAGTTATTATATTGAATAACAGGGATATAAGTGGACTGCTGCATATTAATATTTAAGTATTTTAAGTTGTTTAAAATCTTGATAATTTTATATGCGAATGATTGGAGACATGTCGGTTCTTTGACCTATTATAATAGTGTCATGTTATTTTATTCAGCTATGTTGCACAACTTATGCATTTGCACAAGATTCATAATATGATTAGTTATCTAGAATCATGTTCTTTGATTTATATGGAAATTTATAATTTTTCCATTTAAACTTATGTCGACCTTTTATCTCATCAGTTTCAATTTTATCTGTTTAATTTTTATTTTTTATTTTTATTATATTTTTTTTTTTTCATACCATATATATTAAGACATTAATAATTTCGGGCAGCTGGCAAATAGCTATAAACTTTAACCTAGATGTTCAGACTAATGAATGTTCAAATCACAGATGATCATATATAATATTAACATTCAAAGACGTTAATCTACATGCTGGAATAGCAGAACATTTAATGATTGCATTTAAAAGAAGATTGGTGTTGAACAAGAAGTTCACCCTCATACTCAGTTATCACGCTCGGCTTTGACACTGACACATTACTCATAGAGTAAATGATCAGTATTAACTAGTATTATTTGTTTACAGTGGCTAAAATTCTTATTTCCATCGTGTAACTTGAGGCTCAATTTGACAATCATCGCCATCCTTTGGATTAAGCTTACGTGCGATGCGTCCACCTCGGTCATGTATTCGATGACCGTAAATTAGGAGTAACGCTCAAGATTTAACCTTTCCTTTGTACTAGGATTTTTCACCGAATATTCGGTATTTTAAAATTGTAAAGGAACACTCTAACATAGCTATCAACAGGAACGTTGGGGACGCACCATTACATAACTCGTTGAAGAGCTTGAGAAAATACAGTAGACAAAACATAGGACATTTCTTAAAGTTTTCTTTCATTCTCACCAGACAGTATACGGTTTTTGAATAGAGAGAGTCTTCCTATTGGTTGTGTTAATCAATTTCTCACGAGTAATGTTCTATCCCTTGCTTCAGACTCTGCGATACTACCAAGCTATCTCTTTTCAACAGGTCTGTAATCAAGATTGGAAACTCCGAGTAGTACTAGAATCTATGTGTCGTTGAGGCATGGAAAGATAATGCAATGAATAATTTAGGCTGCCTGACTCTTCTGTCTCGGTTCGATCGACTCTGTCTTTCGGTCAGGCGTAGTGGGGGAGAGTGAAGCATGCTCGTATTTATGTGAGCATTCGACCGTTCTTTCATACTCTCATTTGAGATCGATTTGTTCTTACTTGAAAAGAAATTGTGCGCCAGTAAGTTCTTCCGGTTGGCAAAATTAAGTACAGTATCATGAAAAAGTATTAGTTGAGTCAGTGAAAACAAGAAAGTCCCCTATTCGTCTGGAACGCATGTTGACTTCAGGTTGATCATACAAATGATCAAGAAGACTACACATACCGGAATACTCAAGAGGAATAAACAAGAAACTATTTTATTGGTAAGCTACAGTTGCCTACTTTTGACCAGTGAAGACTCTCATTTGGGGTGGTTCCGGTTCCACCCTCGCTTTTGGATAGAGTTGACACCGCTATAAGGCTCACTAGCAGAGCCTCCATTATCACAACTCGTTAACACCTGCTCATCAACTTTCTGACATGCACCCTACATTACCTCGTTTTATCTCTCTTGCTCCAATCGTGATACGTTTCGTTGCCCTTTGTGACCCTACAGTGATTGTTTTTCCGCTTTATTATAACTATTACCTTTTTTTATAGGGTATGTTATTTTACAATCGAAGCTAGGAGTATGAATGCTTGGTGAAAGTTCTTGCCGAGAGATGCCTCATCGCATTCTCCACCACTGGCGTTGCCCTCGTATTACACTCCTAAGAGGTGCCTTTTGTTCCTCATGATATATATTGTGTGAATATTGGTGTAGGACCTTCAAGAGGACTCAATTCTCGTTCGTGGTACCCCAGAATTATTATTTTATGGCACTTGGGATAATCCTTCTTTCTCAGGACAGGCAAATCTGTTGTTCGTGGATACTTCGTACATTAACTTCTGGCCTTCTTGTTTATTTTCCCCGCTATATTCTAATCTTCCTCGTATTCCTAATTGGGAAGAAGTCTCGCGTCTGCACCAACCTGAGGGAATTGCGTTAAGGCGGCATGGGACAGGGTGGGTTTACTTTTCCTAGTATTATTCTTGGTCACATGTTTTTGTTAATGTACCAACTTGGGAGTATTTTGTTATTATTTATTTATTTATTTTTTTTTGCCCGCCTCCTGTTATAGAAAAAGACGCACATTATGCTCGTTGTGAGGTTGGTTAATCATTTGTAAAAAGAAAGGAAACAACAACTATACGGTGATCGGCACCAAAAACTGCGATATATACAGTGTTTTATTATTAAGCATTTGAGGAAGTTATTTCTAGCGCCCAATAATAATACCTTCTCAGCCTCAGTCTTCGTCATTAAGGGTCCATGATAATTGTGAAAAGAGAGATTTTACCTGTACAGCGGAGGAATATAGTATGGTTACTCGTACACGGCGCCACTCACAGAAATAGAACGGTTGAGCTACTCTTCCCGTCGGCATCCTGCTTAAAATAATTCCCTCGACAGACAGACACTGCCTTAGATGTTTCTTGAGCTTCTGTCATCTTCAACACTTAGAGCTCTCAATTCAATGAAAGTTCTTAGTTTAATGACTCTTTAACTTGCATACCCGATAACCTAGACTTTGGCAGCATTATACTTTGTCAAATCTGTTTCATTTATATTTATTAACTATTTAATAATCACTGATTCATTTTATTATGCCAAGAAAATAGTTATTTAACAATACCTCTTTTGGAATTAATTCATTTACTCATTGTTATTATAATCAGCTTGGTTAGAAGGACACATGAACATTTCTTGCGAGGCAGTGGTTCGGACATGATCGATTAATCTAGTGTGGATGTTGCATGATTTTACCCAATAATGTACAAATTGGCTATTTAGCTTATACAGAGGTTCGCATTGTGTCGCATAGTTAAATTGTAGTGTAAGACGAGATTTGTAAAATTTCTCTATGAATAATTTTACGACCGAAATATGTATTTGGTTAACAAAGATTTAGGACTAAGTATGCAACAGATCTTACATCATTTTAAGATTTAGTTGTGCTCACAGGCGCTGCTTTATTCTATTTTCAATTATTACTATAAGTTATGAGAATTAGTAATAGATGTAGTAGTAGTATGAGGTAATCGTCAGCGATTTTGATTTAAAATATATATCAATATATTATTATATATATTTTATTCTATCTATATAGTATATATATGATTTTAGGGTTAAGCACTGGGACACTTTACGTTTAAAACAGTTTGTTTTGGATGATTCACTAGAGTGTTAATGATTCGATTCGATTGTAGTCAATAAGAATTTAAAATTAGAATTAACTAGATCAATTGACCCTCACAAAATACAGCACGGATGGTAGTGATCGGTTGTAAAGTTGTAAAGTAAAGATATGACTTTAGATGCGTAAAACTAAATTTTAAAATAAATTATAGTCTGATTTCAATAGATCAATAGATCAACTATGTTTGAAAAGTCAATAGATCATAGATGGACAGAAGGTGGTTGGAAGATTTGATTTATGGATTTACTGATTTAAGGTAGGTAAAAATGCAAATAATAATTATTAGATATGATAATAATAATATGTTGACTTACGATCCTGCAATCTGCCGGTCCAAAGAGGAGAAGTAAACAAGATCGCAATGATATGTATAGAATCAATTCTTTGATAGAGATTTATATGATGTTAGATCATTGAATAGGAACCAGACATATAAGTGAGTCGAATCTAGTGGAATCAGAATTTGGTATGTGAATAATATGTACGGAAAAGAATTATAATGGGGTAAGTAGATGTAATAAGACGGAGAATGGGATAATATTTATAAGTGTAATGTAAATTTATTATCTAACCGATGGTCAAAGTACAAAGTTACTTTTACTTCTTCAGTAGAAAACGAAATCTATTACGGTCAATAGCGTCTGGAAGATAATCCCCTACATAAAACAATTGCCTCGCAACAATATAAAGTCGGATTAAATAACAATCATTATTGAATATAAAAAATTTCTTGGGACACCACTATAGCCCTGGTAAACAAATAATTTAAGGCCTTACAATGAAGAGACTCTTAGAGTTCTGTCTGGATTGTGAAGCTTGCTCTCTACGTCCTCGCTCATCACTAACATCGCCTACGTTGGAGCGGATTAAAGGTGGTGTGGCCTTGTCAGGGATAGAGATGATAAAGTGGGTGGCAACTTTATACTCGCATGGTCTGGAGGCCTCTACATCCCATGGGCGAGACATGAAAATCTTAGTCTCCTAAGGCAGTTCCTGTGACAATGTTTAGTGAGGTGGGTCTTCGGTCGGCTTTCGGGTGTCTCCCCAGACGCACAAAATTGGCGTCTGCGTGCACGACTCGGTGAAAACGCCGCAGTTCCCGAGGCGCTACTCTGGCCGTCTAACACAGTCATTGTCGGTTGAGAGGGCAAAGGGCAAGCATCGAGCGAGGGGCAGTTTGTCTGTATTTGTGGCCGGCCACTCCAAATGATTCTTCCATTTTTGGTTCTTCTGGGCCGGGCACTGGGCAGGACCCGGGACGCGTTTTAAGGTGTGAGGCATATGATACAACGGCCACCAGAAGCATTCACCAATCATGTCCAGGCAGCTTCACAATTTGTGTTCATCAACACCAAGTTTTATGTGTAGTGGAGGTAAAGATGATGTTTTTCTCTTCTTTACAATGGTTCAGAACGATGTTCCTGTCACCGTGGCTGTCAACTAGAGCTCACTTTCACCATGTGCTGGTTGTGACGTTATAATTCTCTCTAAGTAAGTATCAATGTCTATGATGCTTTGCTGTCTCTTCTCCGCCTGCACTCTGTGCACCAACATAGAACCAAACTCTGGTAAATCAGGGATATTTTACTCGGTCTGACGATATATCTTCGCTTGCTTGATTAGCCGGCAAAACTATCAATTTTTACCTAATTACTATCATTTGAGAGCTCCTCAAACGATGTTCAATATATTTACCATCCATGTATCCCTCTCATTTTTATGTAAATTACTTGTAGCCTCTCACTACTCCTCACACCTACAACCCTGCTCCTCTCCCCGGACCATAAGTATGTCATACTAACTTCCTCGCGCATCACGATTGTCTTAAACGTTTACGTAAACTCTATAACGTGCATACCCTACTTGTTAGTATCCGATCAGGCCATAATCTCTTGTACAGGCTTACGTACTGGATAAGAGTCAAACAATACACTCACTAAAACACCTGTCTGTGCGCAAACGCTCGTAGTCAATAAACAGCTCACGCACTCAACCCTGCACTCACGTATAGGCACTGTGAGGTCCTTTTGCATTCACAATAAGACGGAGTAGTATAGGTGAATTAACACCAGTCACCCTGCAATCTCTCTCATTACTATATACACACAACACGGTAATAATTTCCTACTTCATACTCTCATTCATCACGTGAATGAGGTATAGTACGACCCCTAATACTCACTGAAAGCATACTGATTTCTCTATGTATCTACAACGATTTTTATATTTCCAATATATATAATAAATATATTGTTAACCCTTTGTGCCATGGTCCTCATGATAGTATAATATATTACTTAATTATTTTCATGCATACTCGAGAGAATGACCTAAAGCTCTCAAATAAGACATTATATCATATTCAGTGAATATCTAATATTATAACACGTCTTCATACACAATGAATATTGAGGCTATCCGTTTCATACTATAACCTGGGTGATCAAATTAGCCTGGACCCATTACTACGTACGCGGTTCTCGGTGTCATTGGCCATAGCACTTAATCAGAGTGAATATACCCGCATTTCATAGGTGAGTACATTACTAAAAGACAGCTCAATGTTACTCAGATGAGATCAATCTTGCAATCTTGACATTACACTATTATGTTAGACTTAATTTCACTCTATTAAACAAAATAATAGTTTACCTTATTACACACATATGAATCATTCCTATACGTAATTATATCGAGGGCAATATGCAGTAATAAACTATATGCTGACTTAACTTGATAAGATAATTATAATATTGTTCACGTGAGAATGGCTCACTAACTGTACTTATAGCAGCCTACGTAGTTGATAATCAACATATATATATATATTATATATTCGATTATGTATCAGTCTTCATCTAATTGGAGAGCCAGCTAAATAGCTAATATAAGGGAGAGGATGCTCAATATTAAATCATCCACTAATTCAAGCGCTCTATATATGCCACACATATAAACCACCGACGAATGATTCATAGTCGCTATCATCGCTTACATTATGTCTCACTCACAGCTAATTTCATTCTAAGGGAATGATGGGAGCGTGTTGGGAGGGTGGGGCGTATATGTATATCCGAATTACTAATACTCTCGTGATTATACACAGACTATGAATATTTCAATTTTTTCATTTAACGCCATCAAATTCTGGAGCACACAGGACAAAATTTCACCTAATTCGAAACTTTTCGGCTCAATGAATGCTAGTTTTAAACTAGGTTTTTTAGGAGGTCTACTAGGGCCCCTACGTTGACTATTAGTTGCAGCGGCTTGGATAGCTACTGGGACCTCATACTTTTTCGTAATAAATAGTCATCTCACTCTCCTGCAGAGCACCTTTTTCCTTATCTTAGTTTTTATAATTCAACATCATGCATATTTCGCAGAGAAATAAGTTGATATCTATATAATTCACATGATGGAGTTAAGATATTGTGAGAACTCAGGTATAGAGTGACCCTTTAGATACAAATGCCTGCACAGCAGATACTATAAATCTATATTGTGAGAACACACCACATATATACGGATCTGCGTTCTTACCTTGTTATCATTTCTCAAGATTCGCTGTTATCTTAACGTCTTTTTCTCATACCATTATTATAATTCCCGAGCTCACAGTCCTCCTTCACTATGGTTATAATAATTGATCACATACACTTTATATTATAATTACATCTCAGTACTTTAAATTAGCATACATTGTTTCCCTATAGTGATTTAGTTGAATTGCACTTGCATTTATTATTACTATAATGGGGAATTTCTACGAAACATTATAAATAGACAAGTTCTCAAACAATAATATAAGCTGCTTATCATGTTAAATGTGGAAGCGATACGGTAAATGACGCTAAAATTAAAGAGATTAGCTTTGAGAACTTTTTGGGTGCTAAACTCCGATTTTTGTAAACAATTTGCTTCCGCAGTTTTTAAATGATGTACTTTTTATTTTCAAACTCATCATTGAGGTGTTAGTTCTACATTGATTGTTAACAAAGCTAATTCTAGATGAGTTTAAGTCTCATGTTACAGTACACATAAACGATGATTTGTCACAAGCTTTATTGACTCAAATATATTATTGTTAAGCAAAATTTATTAACGTAATCATAACTATATATTTTTTAAAAAATTTCTGGTAATGTTTAATATTAGTTTTTTATTGATGATACTGATGGGCTGACATTCTTTCGCATGATCATATTGGAACACTATTCGAAATATAATCTTGTGTTCAACTTTGAACACAATGGAACATATTCGAAATATATATCCGTTCGCCTGTTCAATCTTTGCATTCAATGCATTACATGTTAATTTTTCGCAGCTAAAGGATATTGTTGTAAATAGTTATGATCTTTATAAAATAAATAAAGACTTTTATCTACAATGGATATTAGAGAGATTTTTACTATGAATATTCGCACTTATTGTATATTTCTTCATTGAAATTAAAATAGTAAAGTAATACGTAAGTAATATTATTTATGTCAAGCCTCTTATGTGTGCTGTTTGAATAAACTTCACTCTCATAGACGACTTTTTCGCACAAACCTCCCGACTATTCCAGAGACTATTGGATTATTGTCCTGATAACACCATATATTATTGCTACTTTAAGCTGTGATTAATGCTCTTCGTGAGAGGTAGGTCTTATTGTTGTTCATATAATCAATGTCAGTGGTTGGATTCGAATTGATATAATACAATTATGCACAAAAAAGTAAATTAAAAATCTATTTATCAATATAACGCGATAACAAGATTAAGACTCATAATAAGTTGAAAATAAATTTGAAAATAAGGAAAATTGTCTTTTTCCTGCAAAATTTCAATATTACGCTTAATTAAACAGTAATTTAAAGTTCGTAGATAAGAAACGACACTCACACTAGGTATCGGTAAGGAGGAATATACAGGACAGTAAACCTGGCCTCTGAAGTGGTTGTGTTTGGTGTGTTAAGCCACAAGGTACCAAGATATATAGTGGAGATGTGACATGTATTGGCAATTGGTAAATCTTGGACTATTTCTCGACACGATGGAGATTCAGGAGATCTTCCACGATTCTCTAAGAGAGTAGTTTATTGAGCTAGATTGAACTAGAGAGCATTTGTGATCGGAAGATTCGATGCATAATGCACAGGTAGGAGGGACTCGCTAGGATACACGTGATCGATCTCAGTATGGATATACTCGGGTAGGGCCGTAGTAATAATACGGGAGCTAGAGTGTGAGGAGGACCCGAGTTTAGTCCATAGTAATAATTCTGAGGGGATACATTTCAGCTAGTATAGAGTCATTGAGTGTGCAGTGTAAGAGTTGCTCTGTTATAGGTAGAGGATACTCACTGATAGTTCTTATACACTATACTTTATAAGCTGATAATATTCGGTGTTATAGGCATTTATCTCACCTTCTCAAATCTGTGATAATTACAGGATCGTTGATATGGCTAAATCGGAATATTGTAATTTGTACGTGTAATTACTATTCAGAACGGTTTAAAACTATATATATTATGAAATAATAGTACACCCAGATCTTCAATTTATATTTACTTATATATTGTTATTTATATGATTTTGTTGTTTTACGATTGTTGAATAACGAAATAAAATATATGACATTTTGTCTATGTGTATGGTATATAATAATTATTACTATTGATATTGAATAAACGTTAACGTATATTGACAATGTCAGTAATTTTCTTATTTATACAAATTATTTTAATTCCATATATATATATATATCCAACAATAAATAATAAAATACTATTCTCAGCTCGAGTTCTTAATCTACTACCGGTTAATACTAGCCGATGGCCATTCAACATCAATCGCATTATACGCCATATACTATATTCTTTAATACGGCTCTTATCTATGAGGATGAGGAAACATTTAATTATACAGAGTATAAGAAAGACTATGTAGAAGTGATAGATCGCTTTTTCCATTTTCTAACCTATATTTGTAACTTCTTTCTTTCTGTATATATCTGAGTTCTCAGCTTGCGAGAGGCATATTTTAAATACTTATAATGTAATAAGCTTAGTCTGAGCGTTGATATCTTTATGAGTTAGAGTCTATATATATATATATTAAATAATTTATTAACTAATAATATATTTTAATTATAATGCTTTTTTTTCTTCACTGTATTTTAATAAATATTGTGATTAATCTAACTAGAATATAATTATATATTAATATAAATATATAATATATATTTATTAATATATTATATATATATATATTTAAATATTATATTGATGATTATATAATAATATATATAATATATATATATATTATATATATTATATAACTATATAATTAAATATATTTATATAATTATTATATATTTTTTAATATTAAATAAATATATAATATAATATATATATATATATATAATTATATATAAGTAGATTATAATATATATATATATATATATAATTATATAATAATATTATATATATTTATATATATATATTGACATATATATAATATATAATTAATAATTGAATATATTTAAATATTATGTAACAATAAAGTAACATATAACACTGGTCGATTATAATAATCAAGACGGGAGATCTGAGGTAATAATATATAATTTATTTATCTGCATATTATATTATATATATTATATATAATTTATATATATATATTAATATAATTAATATTATATATTATATATTATAATTTATAATTAATATTAATATTATTATTATATATTAAATATAGTATATATTTTTAATATATATTATATATATATATAATATATATATATATATATATAAATATTATATATTATATATTTTATGATTTAGTGTAGACGTTTCTGTATTAAGATAAGGGGGAGTCTGTACGACCACCTTACTAACTAATAAGATAGTACCAAGCAAGCCCCTCACGGGACTGATAATACGACACTCACAATTCAATAATCGAGTAGACATCAGCTCAGTCATTCTTCAGGGACTAACATTCTATATTCATAATTCAATTGAATGGTGGTTATATTTACAAGACCAGAACATATAACTACCTTATCATATTGGTGACCTGACTCTAGGAGTGACCATATGAATGATGTGTATATATGTTCTTGAGTTAATTATATTTAACTATCAATGTTAATTCTCTAGTAACGGAAGAATATATTTACTACTTTATAGTATGAATGGGTTTTTAAGTATTCCTTAATTGAAAGATACACAGGATACTTTGATTCTATATATATCGATCATACTGAGATTTATGAAGAATGTTAGATTAATATATATATATATATATATCATCAAGTTAGTATGAAGAAAACTTGTTACATAGAATAGTAGAAAGCTATGATGAAACATTTTTTGGTGATACACTGCCCAGAGCATATTCATAAATTTTATTTTTACATTTAACTACTTTTAGCTTAATAGATAAACATAATGAGTTGCCATGGTAAGATATATATTATGCCTCCGAATTTTGCTGATGGTGTGAGTTTCTATATATATACTGACTGACACCTTGATACAGGAGTGTGATGATCTCTCACTATCTAGCTAATTATTTATCTCATAATGCAAGTTTGACATACCTACTCTGTAAGAACTTACGCTAGAGTAGTGACTTTTCACAGGAGAGAGGAGTATATAATCTTATTGACGTATATGTATCTCGAGGCCAGTCGTAACGCATGATTATCATGCTCACTTAAACCTATCACATAATAATACAATTATTAGACTACGACGCTATGGCAATCAGGTGCTCACATTAGCTTACTTATTAATATAGGATGTGAATTCATTATGCACTACTTATATGATATATATATTACATACCTGGGTATTAATGAGTATTAATATTGTTATCATTAATTAATATTTTTAATAATATAGTGCATCTTCATTGAACTAAGGGCGTAGATATATTTAGCGTACACTTAATAATAGCTAGTTGTTGCTCAACATCGCTATTGAGAGTATATAATGGAGGGAGGAATATTCTCCTTCTTGTGTGCGTGTACAAGCTAGTACTCTCAGACTAGGGGATTCGCTCATCTTCGAATAGTCTTTTAGGATTTTACACATTTTATAGCAAACTAATATTCCGAGTGATTAGAATATATATGAGAGTCATATGATACTATATTTATTGCAATCGTTTGACTTAGTCGCGATATCCCTCGCTCTTGTGGCTCGGTTGGAGGTGGGGCGTTGTTAGTACGGCTATATATAGTCTAGCTGTGTTCGCTGGGTCAGTTTTGATTAATTATTTTCTATTAACCATATTTTATTTATTATTTTGGTTGGAGTCTGTTATCTGAATGACCGGGATGTTAGTTACGGTAGACCTTCATGGGATGTAGTCTCGGCACACAGTGTGTTGGTGTGTCGTGTCTGGGACGCCATGTCGAGGGTTATCGAGTGATATATTATAGCGGATTCTCGATTCAGGTGAGCTGAATCGCTCACCGATGTTATTAGAGTGTGTGTCAAGGTGGTAAGTGCGTGTTCAGATACTGCTGACTGAAGGTCAGGAACATGGTGGCGATATTATAGGGATATGGGTGTTTCGTAGTGGCAGTGTCGCGCTGTTGTAGGGTGTGTTACTCCGTAACAGCTTAACGATTGTGGCTCGCTAGTGTCGTGGTGGAGTTTCACCGTTGGGTCGCGTCCTGTCTCACAAGTAGATTCGTAGTCGTATTTAAGTCGCCAGAAGTTGAGGTCTCTTTTGCAGATTAGATTCTATCGTGGGAGCACTTTATCGCTTCCATTGATGAAAATGAACTCTCAGTGTTTATGGCCTCTTACATAGGTCACGGGGATGCATATGTGTGAGGTTACTAGATTTGTCGTATATTTGATCAAGGTTAGTTAGCGAGGTAGATCAACGCATACCACTGACCACACCGGGTAATAAAAGCTATTGATCACAATATATATTTGTATATGCAAAATTACTTACTATAATTAATTATATAATATATGACAATGTCCTCGAGGCTATTGTACTATTATGATGTTTAGTATAATCAATAATTGAATGTTATTAAGATAATCATAATTAATAAAGATATATGTAATATTATAGTAATAATAATAGATAATAATAGATAGTAATATATAATAATATGTAAATTTAATAATTAAACTATATAATAGAATATATAATATAATTTTAAGATTATATATAATGTATAAATTAAATAAGATTGAATAATAAATATAATAATAATGAACTGAATTGGTGTATCAAACTATGAATATTAATGTATAGATAATTGAAATTATAAGTGATTATAGAATGAATTAATTATAAATAATAATAAATACACTCACGGTATTATATATCTGGATATGAAGATTAAATTAATAATACTAAACAAACCATTGGAGATAGACATAAATAAAATGTAATAGATATTTATATAATGGAAAAATTAAACATAAATTAGAATATAAGGTTATATAATAATATCAAATTCAATTAGAATAAATGAGTTGTAATAAATTGGGAAAAGCTACTATTCTTTGACTTCACCAGCTTTTTCTACCATTAGATAAGAATCTAATTCTTTAGACCACAATTTTAACTATAGCAATTTCAATATACTAACAAAAAAATTCACTAGCCAACTTACATATATTAGAAACACTATTCATTCATAATATGAAACCCTCTCTAAATAGTGTTTATGGTCCTTTTAAGCTGCAACTTCGAAATGAATTGCTTCTTACAATAGAGTTCCATGTTGTATTCAACAAAGGATTTTGTTTAAAGAAAATAAAATCATTCATGGAAGCTTCAATTGCATTTGCAGTAGAAAACCATGCTTCACCCCTAACATTTTATTAAAAACAAACAAAATCATAATGTTTCTCGATTTTAAAAAAATTAAATCGTTTCTAATAGATATATTTAAAGCAACTTAGTGTAAGTCACTATACTGGAAAACTCCCCAATACAATTCATAATATCGTATTATGCGGACCAAGAAAATAACATGATATCAGGAGTTCTTGTTACGAAATATAACATACGCCGTTACCCCCGATTATGTATTGTGTCAAAAAACAACAAAAGTTTGAACATGATCCAGTATTACTCTTCTAGTGTTATCTAACACTGAGAATCTTCTTTACCTGTCCTCATGAAAGCTGAAATCGGAAGTGTTCTATATTAAATTTGTTGCATCCTTGACGCTCGACGCACGACTTTTTTCTAATACAGGAGCATTTTAGAATCCAGTGAATAACTACATAGTTTAATTACAATTCATAAATTTAAATCTAACGCTTAATGTTGCTGCTATACGAACTTCTAGCCCTAATGGACACGGTTAATATTTATTCTCTCGCTTTAAATTGCCCAACGCCAACCTGCAATATAAAATGAACAGCATCAATCTCAACTTTACATTTATCAAGGATGCTAGAGGTCTAGCTGCAAAATTTTTCCTAGCTCGTTGGTATTTAAAACGTGAATACTCTGTAAAAGACAATCACTTTATTTCAGGTTTTCGTCCGATATCTCGACGTACCTGCATGCTAGATGATGAATAGTTTTTGAGAGTTTTATCTGGGAGCTGAGTCCGCTATCTCAATAGGCGATAACAAACATTCTGAAATATACATTCAATAACGTACCCAATATAGGACAACAAATCTACTGAAATATGTAAAAACATCAGGTACAGTAGTGCAAATTGTTTTTTAAAAATACATTATTGAAAAATATTTACAAAACTTCACTAACCTGAATCTATTTTTGAAATTTTTCTCCTCTTTTTAATTCTTGGCTCTCTGTCCTTCATACTTTCTATCTTCCTCTATTTTAATCATATCCATTCTAATTACATGGGAGATATCGAATAGATCATGTAGACCATCTCAATTATTTTCTTTAGTGTCTGCATAACCACTCTTCTTTTTTGCTTTTCTAATAGTCGCGACGATTTAAGTTTATAACTCATAAGTCCCATACATCTGCTTGGCATACTGCTTTTCTCCAGGACAAAAACATTCATTAATACAAGATGCACTATCATTAAATTGAAATAACTGTAGCAAATATAAAATAGGAATGTAAAACAGCTCTCACAGGGATTGTACACCGAACTTATTGACTTCTCGCTTCACTGACAGACATTACGAATAAAAAGTTAAAAAAGCACTTACTAACCACACCGAGCCACATAACAGCTGCAGCATTAATACTTGAAAAGCAACCATTACATTAACATGGCAATTCTGACCCAGGGGCAACGATTCTGTGTAATCTAAACCTTAAGACTTGGAAGAACTCAAATATATTGACAAATCTAAGAGTCGTTATATAATAAAACAATAAATTCAAAAATAAGAATAGTAATTAATAATTATATATTATATAAAATTATATATATATATATATATAATATACATATATATATATATATATAAATATATATATAATATATGATATATATATAAGGCCGTACTGTAGCCTGTTGAGTGTAACAACCCCTTTAAATTAACTAAACAAAATTTTAATTAATAAACAAGATAAATTACAAAATAAACAGAAGGAAATGAAATATGTTAATATAAAGAAGAAAACATACAATTCTTGTAATAACTCTGATTCTAATGTGTTAATTTGGCGTAATTAAAAGGCACAAAATGAATAATCTAGTGAATTAAAAACTAAAAAACTGAAAACACTAAAAACAAACCTCTGATTGGACAAGGTATATGTGTTGACAAGCACGCAACAGCAATGAAAAGAATTTAGAAGATTCAACATCGTGGTAAAAATCCTAGCCACAATGCTATTCATTGCTTTTACTCTTATCTATCCTTAGAACCAGCGGCCCAACCCGTTTAGCTCGCGGGCAACATGTTCTCGACGACCTTCTAATTGGGCTCACACTCGTCATATTCACACACGTTATTGAAATTAAATAATTAAAAAAATTATATATATATATATAAATATATGTCATAAATAATCATTCCTTTGCATATTAATGAATGATATATATTAGATAATTATACAAATAGTTATATATATATATATATATATAACATAATATAATATTATGAGAGATTATATATATTAATATAAAATTATTATTAATATTTATTATATATATATAATATAGATATATTTTATTTATAATATTAATATAGTATGTATGTGAATTAATAGTGATAGTAGGAATATATATATATATAAAGATAATAATTTAGGAGATGAGATTATATATAAAATATATAAGAAATAATATATATTATTGTATCTGAGGTCTCCTTTTAACTTAGGGAGCTGTTTCGGGTTGTGCACGGTGACAGACTAGATCACAGCAGTACACCACCGTACGCTCAAGCGAGCTTCCCGTTTGGGGTTCCCTTTCCTTGCGTACCGTGTGCTGGTGCTTCAAGCGTCCATTGCAGTCTGGATAAGTATGAACCTCGTGCGGGCGTGGCGGGAATCGCCCAAACTATCCCACCGAAGCTCACCAATCCGCGTACAACTCAATCACTCAAGCCCACAAACCCGACTCACCCACAGTGCAAAAGGGCGGGGCCATCCAGTGACCAAAGCTTGTAGGCTCTCCTTGAACAATAAATGGTCGCATATTTACTAGTTTATTAAGCGGTGCTGGTAAGCCTGATCTTAATCTATTAGTCCCCGAAAACAATATACGTCACGAGCGCTCACCAAAAGTGACCGAGGACATGCGGGAGGCAATGCGATGTATCACGGACAGTGATTAAACTGGAAAAGGTATCGTAGACAGAGAGGAAGCAGGGAAGAAAGTTATTTCTGTTGTGTGTGTGTATAGTGTTGACTGTGAATTTTTGTGTGCTTGTAGATTTAATGTGAGTGTTAGATGAGAGAGCCGAGCGTAGGCATTTTCCTCGTACTAAAAGGTCTTTGTATGCATTTGAAGCGTTTTAAAATAAGAATTTAATGCTTTCAGAGATATTATTACGAATAATATTCCCTGTTTTTTATAGAGTTTGTTTGATCGTTGTTTAATTATTGTTCTCCGTTAAAATTTAAAGGCGTAGAGTCTACCAGTCGCATCAGCGTTCTGTTTAATTCTGTGAACATTCACATCAAAGTGCCTTACCCCTCCGAGCACAATTTATCAACCCATATAATATGATGTTTTTAGCAATTGAGACATAACTGTACTATACTTCTTCGGGAAGTAGGAGTGTAAATTAACGGGCTACAGACCCCATTAATACAGTTAGAGCTTGGACCATATATCCTGTAGAAAAGGTGCCATCATCATTAATTTTTGATCCTTTAATCATTCCCAAAAAAGTTAATAAATATACTCCTCAGAGAGAGTTAAGGCATGTAAATTCAAATTGAAGGCAAAGAAACGCGCTTTCGCCCAAGCGCGTTGATCCAAACTGAATGGCAATGTCTAGTATCGGGTGTGCCTAACACACTCAGAAGGGTGTCGTACAACATGATCTTACATAAAAGGACTGGGATTAGAGCAAGAGTAATTGATTTCCCTGCAAAATTTCCATTTTCTAGCTCCGACCAATGTAAAAGTCAGCGAATGTAGGGCCAAGAGTGAACCCATGGGAACACCATCCTTTTGCGAAGATAGAAACTATGCTGAAATTAACAAGGGAGAGGCTTTTCAGATTACAACAATATTAAATAATGTAGTCTCCTCGATAGAGTTTTACGGAAATGTCATGAAGAGACAGGTGGGATAAATTAGAGAAATGACTAACACCGATGTTTAAGTATAAGATCTATGGCTTTCTAAACAAACAGGGCGACATTCTGATGAAAGCGAGATATGATTCAAAAACAGCCCCAGAAAGACAAGCAAGCGTTTGAGTTGTCTACAAGTTTGTAAGTGAGATAGTTTACAAAGGGTTTCATTATTAGATTTGACAATAAACGTGCTATCTAAGTAAGGACGTATTAAGGTATTGAGATATTGAGCAATGTCATGAGTGACAGTACCACACATTGATATTACGGGACGCAGGGGTGGTGCTTTTTGACATCTGGTGTATATTTTTAAATAATCGATGGGGACGTCCCACCTAATATATCCTCTCATCTGTAATGTGACCGAAGTTCTTTTAATTTTGATCGAGGATATATTTTGTTCTCAATTCTCATGTGGCTGAGTTTTATTTATTTTATTTATAGTGATTATTATCTCCAATGTTTGGTGGAGCTATTGGGCTTAACTGTAGCTCCGATAATTTGAGTGTGTTTGTAAGGTTTTAGTTATAACTGGTTTTATTCATAATCACCCACTCCGCCTTCTTGTCTTGGTCATTGAAGAGTACTGGATGTTGGATTCTGTTTGAGGTGGATATAAGCCGTCCTGGTACTCTTACGAAAAGATTTTTGTATTTTTGTTTTTCTTAAGAAACAAAAGGAAAAAGTTTTTCGAGATTTAGTATTAAGCGAGTGGTCTTACATATTATCCCAGGAGATCACTTTAAGATTCCTGAGCCGTTTCTTTGTACAATATCATTGTTAATGGGATCCCAGCGTCAACTATATTTTGTCCTTAATTCTTGCTACAGCTTAGTTGTTAATCCCAAAGGCACGCGTATAGGGGCTTATAAAACATTGTGCTCGGAACTCTGGGAGAATCATTGATGTTGAAGTGTCAAAGAATGTAACAAGAACCTGATCAACTGTAACCACCTTTAAAATTTTGGGAAAGAAAGGAAATAAACAGAAAACGATTCAACAAAAACTCGTTATAAAAAGAGAACCAGGACAATGTACGACTCCAAAAATATTCTTCTGAGAAGCGCATTGAAGGATTTTATTTTACAAACTTCAAATGCAAAAGAGCTTTTCGAATAAAGAGGAAAAATGCCTACTGCCATATTAACACTCACCACATTTAAATCTCACAAAGCGAGAGCACAAAAAACACATTAAAAACTATTACCACAAGACTAGAAGGACAAAAAGCTATTCTTCCTGCTTTCTACTACATGGATGACTGGCCACCATTTCCAGTTAATCACCCATTCCGTACCACCGATGTAGCCCCAGAGGTCTCACCTTGTCCGAGAGAGTCTGACTGTACGTGCGAACGCTGGCTCATTATTGTTACTGCGCACTTACAGCACGAACTAATAGATTAACAATGATAGTGGCATAACCAGCACGCTTTAAACTACGTAAAAATATACGAACACTTTATTCCACGGAACATAAACAAAGCAAACATATACCTGGATATTCTCAACAGTCATTCAAAATTTTGCACTCCTCTCATGCGAAGCTCAAAAAACTAAAAATAGCTGAGGCTTACTACATTAAACATTTAAAACTAGACAATAGTAAGACTATAAAGTTTAAGATATGTCAAACCAGGGATTGAAATTTTTTTATGAAAGCAAAAATTAAAAATCGTAGGATTTGCTAATTGTTAATTTTGTTAATAATTTTGTATTATAATTCATTCAAATGTAGAACGAAACGCTGAAGAGTCCGATGAGTTTTAGCGACGACAACCGGTTCAGAACTGAATAAATTTAAATATGTCCACTCCTAGTTCTCTTCTTTGTAAAACACTCATTCCTTAGCGGGACTAGTATAAGATGAAATAAAATGACAGGAAATCAGAAGGAAACCGAAATATCTATGAGAATAGATAGTTAAAATTGTAAAACATTTTGTTATCTTGTCTCAATAATAATAAATGACACACAATAGATTATATCAATATAAGATAATAATAATAATACAATTACATCAAGAGATTTTTATATTGAGCTAAGAAGAAACATATCGAATTATAGTAGTAGCAATAATTGTGAATAACACGCATACGTAAAATAAAATATAATTCCGTAATAAAAAATAACCAAATGGAAATAGCTATACCATCCTTCTTATCGCCAATCCAACTCAATAAAGTAATAAATAAAAAATCCATTACAGAAAAATCTCCCACGTGAGGAATAACTATCCCCCTTAAAAGAGAGTAAATATCTGAAGCGGAAAATAAAGGAGAAGAATGAACAGAGTGGTCAGTAGGAATAGTGGACAAAGACTATATAAGTTAGTAAAGATTGAAGTGGTTTGCAAAGAAAGAAAGTTACAGGATATACACTATAATACTATATACTATATATACATAAAATATATAGTAATCTATTGTATAATAATATAGTGCTGCTCTAAATATTTAGAGGAGCAGTATTCATTGTTGTAAAAATGTATAGTGCATATAATAATATATATATATATAGTTATATATATAATTATATATGGAGTATAATATATATATAGACTACGGTTTGAAGAGGGTGCCGTTATTATGATTGTCATAATAGTATTGGCTAAATAGTAAATATAATATATATAATATATATAATAATATACTAATAATATAATTATATATATATATATATATATAATATATATACTATATATTATAATATATATATAGCGTGTGAGTGAGTGTAGAGTGAGTAGCGACAGAAGAGAGAAGAAGAAGAGATGAAGAAGAGAAAAAGAGAGAAGAGAGAGAGAGAGAGAGAGGGGGGGGAGAGGGAGGGGGGGTAGGGAGGAGGGGAGGTAGAAAATAAGAGAATAAGAGAGATAGAGGAACTTAGAAGAAATCAATTAAAATCTGCGAAAGTAAACATTAGGAGGAGAATTTAGTGTGATTGGTGGTGGTCAAATGTGTGGTGTGTGTGTGTGAGAGAAAGAGAGAAGATGAAGAGAGAAGAGAGAGAGATGACGAGAGAGAGAGAAGAGAAAGAGAGAGAGAGGGAGGAGAGAGATGGAGAGAGAGATGAGAACGAGAGAGAGAGAAGATATGAAGAGAAGATGAAGAAAGAGTAAGAAGAAAAGAGGAAGCAGAGTAGATGAGAGAGAGAGAGAGAGGAAGGCTTCAGGATGTCAAGGATTGACAGAGGATGAGCGGGAGCGCGCACGTGAAGAAAGAAAATGTGTAGTGAAAGACGTAATGGGCCACAACCGCGACAGAGAACAGAGATTGGAGTCAATACTTTTCCAGGAGGGTCAATTTTACCCAGAAGGGCTCTGCTTTTTCTGATATTCACGAAAATATATATCAAGAAAGTATTTATTCAGATGGATATGAAGAAAATCAAAATAAAACAAAACTAACCAGCATTACATTATATAATAATATGAAGTATACTTTATAGGTATAATAGAGATATAGTAATAATATATATATATAATATAGATATACATAAAATAGAAAGTGATTAAGGTAAAGTAATAGAAAAAAATAATAAGTATTAGGGGAAATAAATAAAGACAATTAACTATATATACTATATATAAGTATAGCGACGCAGTGGTTCATATGTTAAAGGTGATACCAAAGGGTTTAAAACATTGCACGACAAAGGCTATTTGACCCGCTCCATAAATGAAAATCCTGCCTGGGATGTAGTACTGATACAAGTACTGAAAATCACTTTCATAATGGCGCAAGAAGAATGAGAAAATGATTTTAAAAAGTTTGCGAGGAAGATCAGAAAGAAGATTGCTAGTCCACTGACAGGGTTAAAGGCTCATCCTGGGGTGGATGAAGGAAATATATATATAATATATTATATATATATAGATGATAAGGTAGTTAAAAGGATATATAATTATATATAATAATATATATATATATAAAATGGAACGAGAGTAAGAGTTGTAATTGGACGAGGTATAAGACGCGAAAGCAAAAGGGGAAGGCATTAAAGTATAT
This sequence comes from Trachelipus rathkii, assembly GCA_015478945.1. NCBI lineage: Eukaryota > Metazoa > Arthropoda > Malacostraca > Isopoda > Trachelipodidae > Trachelipus > Trachelipus rathkii. The sequence goes on along the minus strand of JABUQX010069737.1, from coordinate 8,466 downwards.
TATGAATGTGGGGCTGTGTATGATAGGTGTATGTAACTAAGATATGATTGTATGTATGACTGATATACTAAATAGTATTGTGGTATGATGCTATGTATCGTATCAGTGAGTTGTATGTACGTATGTATGTATGGTATTGTATGTAATGTATGATACTCGTATGAGTATAAAAGATTAGATGAATGTGATGCATGATATGTGATGTAAATGATGTAATACCACTCGATATGTAATAGTAGTGTATGTACGTGTATCTCTGTGTGAATATCTAATCGATTGTGAAATAGCGATCATCAAGTATTCTTATATTCATCGATCAGTAAAATAATCAGATAATATGATAATGAAACCATTATTGAAAGATCTGTTTCAAGAATGGGTAACAGAAAGGAAAGTTATGTTGATTATTTATCTAACAATCACTTCATCATTTATTCATCCACATGCTGAGGACTTTAAGCCTTCTGAAATAGCTAATGTTTAGATGATGGTCTTGGAGCAACTAGCCTCTGATTTCTCTCGTATTTCCAATTAAAGAAGAGAAAACTTGTGTCTTCAGTTAGAAAAAATACTCTCTCTCTCTCTTCTCTCTCTCTCTCTTCTCTCTCTCTCCTCTTTCTCTCTCTTCTCTCTCTCTCTCTCTCTATCTCTCTCTCTCGTATATATATATATATATATATATATATATATATATATATATACTATATATATATTATATATATATATATATAGTGTGATATAGTCAGTATATATATATTAGATATATGTATATATATAGATATAAATGTGTGTGTATGTGCACGTGTGTGTCGGCGTGCGTGTGGTTATGTGTATGCGTGATTTTATCTATCGATTAATTATAGTATGAATGGCATTTTTTAAAATTTTTATGAATTATTTTATTGCATTTTATGAATTTTTATTTTATGAATTATTTTATGAATTTTATGAATTAGTTTATGAATTATGAATAATTAATTATAATATGATCGGTATTTTTTTTAAAATTTACTCAAGTTTTTTTATTTTAAAACTTCAAATGGAAATGCAGTTGAGCAATTTTGTGAAAAACAATTCTTTAGATGAGAGAGAGAGAGAGAGAGAGAGAGAGAGAGAGAGAGAGAGAGAAAGAGAGAGAGAGAGAGAGAGAGAGAGAGAGAGAGAGAGAGAGAGAGAGAGAGAGAGAGAGAGAGAGAGAGAGAGAGAGAATATATAATTTGAAGCGCACGTGTTATAATAAGAAAGAGAAAAGAGAAGAGAAGAGAAGATGAGACGGATGAGATGGAACACACGAAGTAAAGTAGGAAAGTAGAGATCAAGAGGAAGAGAGAATAAAATCGGAGGAGTATTGAGACGAGAGAGAGAGAGAGAGCAGAGGAGAAGAGAAGTAGAAGATAAAGATAGAAAGTTAGAGATGAGAGCTCAGGCCACGAGAGAGAAAGAGAGAGAGATAGAGAGAGTTAATTTATAATTTGCATTGCACTTGTAATATTATCAGAAAACTAACCATAATTTAAAAACTTCATCAACTATTATACAGTATGTAATAACATTTTATCTTTCAGTAGTATTTATAAACATAAATAGAAATAAAAATATATCTTTAAATTAATAAATTATCTCCTCATTATAATATAATATATTTATAAATAATATATTGCTATCTCTAGCCCATTCGCTTTCTTCACTCACATTTCACCATATTAAAAACAACAATATTGGAGACATAATTACACAGGGTGGTCACATAACATTATACACAGTACAGGGTGTTTAAAAAAGAAGAAAGAAAAATTCATTTGTGTCTGCATAGTTTAGTAGTGGGATGGGTCGGGGTGGGGGTGAGAATGACCCCTCTCAAGACCTCCTTTAATGCAAATTAAGCTTAAGTAGATAAGCATGCATCTATTATCTTTGATATTTACATTCCTGAATTTCTAAATCCTTTGAAATTGTTATCTTCTTATATTCTTTTCCATTCAAAGTAATGTCCGGATTACAAGAGGCCTGCAATTTTCTTTAATAATAATAATAATAATAATAATATATAAATCGCTCAAAGTCAAACGTCCGTTATAGATAATAATAATAATAATAATAATAATAATAATAATAATAATAATAATAAAAATAATAATAATAATAATGTAAATAATAAAAATATTAATAATAATAACAATAATAATTATGTGTTCATAAGTAATCATAAGTAGTTATACGTAATAATAATAATAATAATAATAATAATAATATATAATCAATAAGATAATAGAGATATTAATAATATATAGCCAGGAGACCGGAAACACCGAGATTGGCGGAAAAAAAAAAACCCATAATAATAATAATCATAATATAAATAATATAAATAATAAGATTAATAATAAGATAAATAAATAATTACAATAATAATAATAGGTAATAAAATACAAGTAATATCAATGCTAATACTAAAAGTAATACATAATAATAATTAATAATAATCAGATAATAATAATAATAATAATCAATAAAATAATAAATAATAAAAAATAAGTCACATAATAGTAATAATAATAATATAATAAACTAATAATAAAATAATAAATAAGCATCTATGTATCTTTGATATTTACATTCCTGAATTTCTAAATCCTTTGAAATTGTTATCTTCTTATATTCTTTGCCATTCAAAGTAATGTCAAGAAACGGGCATCGGATATAACACAGAGGCCTCCAATTTATCTTTAATAATAATAATAAACTGTAAATCACAATAATTAATATATTTACAAAGATAATATAAATAAGATAAACTAAATTAACTAATAATAAATGCTACACACTAAAATAAAAAAGCCTAAAATATAATATGAACATAATAACAATCAATAATTATGCTATTATCAGGTGAGTATATACATGAAAGATAGTCTATTACATTTAACATAATAATAATAAAATAATAATAATAATAATATAATAATAATAAACTAATAAATTAATAATAATAAGAATAAAATAATAAATAACTCAATAATAAATAAGTAATAAAATAATAATAATAAATAATAAGTAATAATAAAATACACCAATAAATAAATGAATGAATAATAATAATAAAGAGGAATAATAAAATAAGATAACTCAATAATAAAAAACCTAATACCACTAATAATAACAAAAAAGAATTGGTAACAATACTAAAATTGTAACAAAAGTGTTAGTAATACTCATAAAAATAGGAAATAATGAAAGTAAAATAAATAAATAATCCAAATAATTACTAATGTCAAATATAATAAGTAATAAAGTAAATAATATAAGAAATAATATAATAATAGTAATAAATAATAAATAATAATAATCATATGAATATACTTAATTATTTCCTTTTCATGAAAGAAAATAGATAATAATAAAAGAATATTAATAATAAAATAAATATAATAAATAATTAATAATAGCTGAAATAGTATTAATAAATAATTTAATATTTCTGAGTTAAAAAATAAGTTAATGAAAAGTATTCAAAGAATAAATGAAAAATAAAATAATATTATAAAATAATAATTATAATAATAATAAGTAAATAATAATATAATAGATAAATGATATATAATAATAATATATAATAATAATAAATAAATAAATAAATAAAATATATTAGAATAATAATTAATAATAAAGAATATAATAAAATAATTAATAAAAAGACCAGCAACTGTAATGAATAAATAAATAATAAAATATTTAGATATAGTAAGATGTAAGTTTCTAAATAAAATAAATCGAATGGACATGAAAATAACTCACTAACTTAGATTATATAATAATCAATAATAATTAATAATTAATAATATATATACATTAAATAATAAATAAATATATTAATAAATAAAAATAATAATATAAATAATAAATAAATAATGCAAATAAATAATAATAATAATTAATATAAATAAATAATAATAATAAATAATAATAATAATAATATAAAAAATACAAACAAAAAAATAGATAAGCACTAATAATTAAATAAATAATAATAATAAAATAATTAAAAAAATATAATAATAATAATAGTATGAATAATAATGAAATATATATATAAAAAATAAATAATTAATATAAATTATAATAATGAAATAAATAATAATAATAATAGTAAGAATATATAATAATAATAATAATAATAATAATAATGAATAAAATAATAATAATAATAATTAAGATAAATATATAATAATTAATAAAATGAATTAATAATAATAAATAATAATACAATGGGGGAAATATTTTGCGTAAGAAAGAAAGAGTAAACTCATGAGTGATTATGGGTGAAGTTATAGCAAGTAGTTTTTTGCAATTAATGTGTGCAGGAATTTGTGTCGCTGTGTATCTTTCTCGCTCTCATATCATTGGTTCGGACTAGAAGCAATATATCTAAGAGAGTGCTTGCATTATTTACATATCTCAAAAACACTATGTGACCAGATCGAGTAAAACAGGATAAAAAATAATACTTGCAAAAATTAAAATTATAAGGGCCAATAGAGACGAAGACACTAGTACAAGGTAAAAACAAAATTTCAGCAAGTTGAAGTATAAAGTTAAGACGAGCGTAAAATGAAGAAGTTATATGAGAAGAATTAGAACAGGTCATGCGAAGTAGGACCACTGGTAAAAGATCTAAGGTAGTCATTACTCTATAGTATGAGATAAGAAAATTACACGATTTTAAATAAGAACTACCATGAAATAATAACAATAAGATAGAAAGGAAAAATAAAATAAGAAAGAGAGGATAAAGTTAATGACCTCCCGACAATGCATGTAGAGTAAATTAAAACATGGAAGTTAGTATTACTGGCCATGGATGTCTGAAAAGTTCAACTCAAATTTACCTCGAAATACAAATGCTACACAGTGGCATAGGGAGCGGTTAAAATCCAGGAGCGCTGAATACTGAGAAAACGTGAAGGACACAAAAAGGACAAAACTCGAGCAGTTTAAAAACTAATAAAGACTTGCAGGGAATGCAACGGCTGGAGTCAATATTGAGGGATGGATTTAAAGAAGTACTGAAATCATTTAAATTTTCAACTGGAACAATATAAACAAAGCCTTATGAGATGAACAATGCAAAATGTTGCCATTAGTAATCACATCGAATAATGAAAGAGAGACAGATGGAGATCAAAAAAGGGTACTCTGGCATAGCAGTATAGCGTGGAAAAGTCTATGAACATAAGAGGGAAAGGATTTTGTAGAAGGGTCTAGAGAAGGAGGCGTATCAAGAAGAAGGACGCGACGAGCACAATTGAGATAAGGTATATGAATTAAGCGGATTATAATCTCATAACACAGATAGAGAAGATAGTGATAAAGGACAGAAACGAATATACTGAAAGTAATCCAAGCATCGTATAGTATGGAGTGATGAGGAAACAGAAAATGAATACATGATGAATAAAAATGATAGGTGAATATGAATGAAGGAAATTGTAAAGACAGATAATATAATAATAAGAATAATAATATATATAATAGATGAAATAATAAATAATAAAGGATGAGATAATTAATTAATAAGGATGGGTAAGTGAATATCGGTAGATAATGTCATGAGTAGAGTAAGGGATATGAACATGGAATAATCTGATTATTAAGTTATATAGATTATATAGGTTATATGATTAACATATATTAGTTAGGAATTCACTCGATGAATTAATTATTATGTAATATATTCAGTGTATGATGCGAATGAGGGTAATTGGAGTATTATTATTATTATTACTATATTAATAAAATTGAAACTATTATGGTGTATGCTTTACCTGTGGTAACGTATGCAATAAACTAAATATAAGGTCCAGGAAATTGCTTCATACCCACAAAATAATCTATTAGTGATATAAATCAGGTGTTCAGGATCAGCGTAACTGACTACTAACTGAGCGGCCACATTTACATTGTATCGCATACAGACGATATAAATCAATAAAAGTCTTGGTAATTAACTTTTGTATTTTAATAATTCTGAGACAGAACAAGTAGTGAACGATCAAAATAGCATGATGAGGCTGCAGCATGTAATTAATTTTGTAAGTATAAATCGTCAAAAGGCAAAAAGCTGTATTATTGAATAACAGGAATGATGAACATGTTCTACAGATATAAAGATACATAAATATCTCAATGGAAGGTTGACTCGAAGCAGATTATGTCACTAATTGTTATTATATAAAGTATTAAGATAACGAGATAAAGAGGACAAGAAGGTGAATATTATATATATTTTATAATATATAAAATAACCAAGTTAAAAACTGACATATTAATGATATAAGAGAAAGTATCTGCGATATCATCCATTATTATAATAGTAGGTATAAAGAGTAAAAATATAACATGTATGTTAATCTAGGTATTTAAACAATTCAAAAGAATTGATAATATGATGTTAATATTTAATGAGCACAAAATAAACACTGGTATGTTGTAGCACATAAAAGTTGTTTATTTTTAAAAGAAACGTCAAGGAGAGAGTGATAACTCTCACGTAATATCTATTAGAGGAGAAATTAGGAATGGATAGCATATAAAAATTTCTCATAACAAAACGAGGTAATATCATGTAATTTGCATACTTATTATCGCGGAATTGAGACATCGTGTCCTTCCTCTGAGATTGAAGAAAATAAACATAGGCACAACAAAGATACACAACCAAACCGTGTAAAACTTAAAGCATAAAAGGTAAGAAAACGGAAGAATAATATCCGTCAAGATCCGAGTCTAGAAGCCACCGACAGGAATGCAAATAAGAGTCTGCTCCTCTCCTCTCTCCTCTCTCTCTCTCTCTCTACTCATCTCCTTCCTCTCTCCGTCTTATCTACTCATAACTCATTTCTCTGTGCTCTCCTCTGTCTCTACTGATGTCTCTCATCTGTACTCCAGGCGCTCTGTGTGTACTCTGCTCCTCGTGGTCTCTTGTCTGCGGTCATACTGTCATGATCCCGTCTCTCTCTCTCTCTCTTCCGTCTCTCAATTTCTCTATGCTAGCTCTCTCTCTCTCTCTCTACTCATCATCATTCTCCTGCTCCATCTCGTCTCTCTCTCTGAGTCCGCAAAGGAATTCATCTGTTTATCCACTCGTGACGTCCCAGACGACGTTTATCACATATCTGTATGTCAGGGACATTAGTTCGGAACTCAGGAACTCTCCTATCCATCCTTGATCTATTGATCAAATTCCTTTTCACGTTTAAACATTTTCAAGTGAATTTATTGACCAAATGTCGAGGCATTAGATGCCGATAGAATGGATTGAACTTGGGGGTGGTCTTTCCCGAGCAATATAGATAGGACGCACTGCGTTTTTCTTAGTGATAACGCTGCTTTCTCGTTTTTTAAATAAATAGGAGATTGATATACTGTTGATAGATAGTGCGTATATGAAAAAAGGTGATATATATAGAAAGAACAAGTTGAGTTAATAGTTATTCTATATATAATTATTGGATATATAATAGGTATATATAGTATAATAAATACTAGAGTAGTAACCTAGTATATGAAGATTATAAATAGATATAAAGAGCTGAGAATCGATAAGCTAGATAAGGGTTAATGTAACATAGTGTGGATTACTCAGTGATAAATGGATGACTTTCATAATATCTAGGGACTATAGCTGGAGACCGAAATAGAAGAGACAGGAAAAGCTCAGATAGGATCCACTAGGTTTCAACCTAGATGGTTCGGTTTGACCCTTTTGATGGAGCAAGAGAACAGATGGAACCGACGAATCAATGCATCGGTTAATATGATGGATGAAGAGAAACACGTAGCAGGCAAATTAGTTGATCGAGTGGAACACAAAACTACTGAATTGATATGTGAGGCTATAGGGGCACTGACGCAAACACAATATGAGAAATCTATATTTATCTATCTCAAGGTGGTCAAGATTAAAAACATGAAAACTCACGTGCTATCAGCGAGTTGAGTAAGCAGGGTGTGTGAACTCATATTTAATTCAGTAGAATATAGTGTTCTGAATGTTTGTATAAGGGTAACTCTATTAATTTTTTTTATTGAAGGTGGGATAGCAGAGCGGGGATTGGAAGGAGGGGAGGGGGAGGGCCAACAAAGAAAAAAAAAGTATGGCGCGAGATAAGAAGTAAATAAAACTACGTGACACCTCGAGAGTTGATATTGTGTAAAAATTAGCAAGGAAATCAGTATTCTATAATTGTTAGAACATGATGTATATATGAAACATGAGATGTACGTATTTTATAATTATAGATAAGTAGAGAGTGAATGTGAAACAATGAGTGAGTAAAGGGATAATATAAGACAGAGAGTACTAGATGAAGTATAAGTGAGGTATATAAAAATTAAGGTTGAGATGAACCTCAGAGATAAGAGAAGAGTAATATGTAGTCCTCTAGGATATTAGAATAGATTATATAT